>PVKV010013720.1:6354-58854 GCA_004027835.1 Alouatta palliata
GCAATCCTCCTGCCTCAGCCTCCCGAGTAGCTGGGACTACAGGCACGTGCCACCATGCCCAGCTAATTTTTGTATTTTTAGTAGAGACGGGGTTTCACCATGTTGACCAGGATGGTCTCGATCTCTTGACCTCGTGATCCACCCGCCTCGGCCTCCCAAAGTGCTGGGATTACAGGCGTGAGCCACCGCGCCCGGCTTCCCAGTGAAATTCTAACTGGGAGGAAGTCAGTCTCGGCTCAGCTCCCTCTTCGCCTCAGCCCCCTGCCTCCCCACATGCTGAGGTTCAGGTTCTTAATCACACTACATACCAAAGGCTTTGCAGAACTAATCGATCTTCAGCCATACACTGTGTTACCGAACATGTCCTGGAGTGGAGAACAGATGTCACCGTGAGAATCTTATTTTCTGCTATTTCCCGATTTTGGCACGTGAACAGTTGTAACCTTAACGTTGCATGAATGAAGATTTTTGCATGTACTGTTAATAATGGGAACTCACAAATGCTCCTTCTCCAGCTGGAACGCTGCAACATTGATTTCAGCCGTGTGCGTCTGCTTTTCCAACGCGCGAATTTGCCTAAAGGTCCTGTTGGTGTCTTCTGAGCTGGAACTGTGGTCACTTCTAGTCTTACAGATAATGTCAGGTAAAACGTTTAGAGATATTTACATTTCTCACTTTCAGAGCACACATAGCCTGTAATCCCAGCACTCTGGGAGGCCAAGGCAGGAGGATTGCTTGAGCCTAGGGGTTGGAGACCAGCCTGGGAAACATGGTAAAACAGTGTCTCTATAAAAAGTACAAAAATTAGCCAGGTGTGGTGGTGTGTGCCGGTAGTCCCAACTACTCAGAAGGCTGAGCCAGGGCAGGGTGGGGATGGGATGGGAACTGCTTGAGCCCAGGAGGTTGAGGCTACTGCATTCCAGCCTGGGCGACAGGTGAGACCCTGTCTGGAAAAAAAAAAGCATATACATACCCAACACCAGTAAAGGCCGATGGAAAAGCTTTTTACTTGTCAAGACCCAATTTACAGAGCTATTTCTACTGTTAAGGAAACCAGTAACATCCACAGCAGAACAAAACACTGCATAATACCATATCCCAAATACTGGTTTGCCAAGTAACCGTGGGTTAAAAAGTGAGTTTTCAAAGAGAGGGCTTTCAAGTGGACTGGCACCTTTATTTCCTCTTCCAAAGTGAAGGTTTAAAAAAAATGGCAACCTCTGTTGTCTAGCCAAGGCTGCTGAACCACGTATACCTGCCAAACCACCCAAGAATCAGTCAGCAGCTGGTACATAGCAGCGGAATCTGCCTCTTCCCTCAAGACGCGTGTACTGGGCATGTCCTCACAGGGTCACGCCAAGTCAGAGGCAAGACGTTATGTTTTGTTTTGTTTTTCTTCTGTTGTTTTTGTTTGTTTGTTTGTTTTCAAGACTGAGTCTCGCTCTATTGCCCAGACTCGAGTGCAGTGGCATGATCTCAGCTCACTGCAATCTCTGCCTCCTGGGTTCAAGCGATTTTCATGCCTCAGCCTTCCAAGCAGCTGGGATTACAAAGCACCCACTACCTTGCCTGGCTAATTTTTGTATTTTCAGTAGAGACGGGGTTTCACCATGTGGACCAGGCTGGCCTTGAACTCCTGACCTCAAATGATCCACCCGCCTCGGCCTCCCAAAGTGCTGGGATTACAGGTGTGAGCCACCGTGCCTGGCTGGCATCATGTTTTATAAAGAATTTTGGTCTCTTGGAGCTGGTGGCTCTGAGTTACACAATTCTGGGACTACATCTGCAATAATTATGAATCAGTGGCATTCTAACATAATCTAATAACAAAACAAAAATTAGAGGTCAGATCCTATCAGGTTCAAATAGGAACCTGAGTTCCTCCGTGTTGGATCACACCGCATGAATTAGGCAACACGATAATGAAAAGTATTTCCTTTTGAGCCAATCATTTTGCCCTAAACAACAGAACGTGGAAGAGCTAAATCCCTACATTATATTCACACATGTGAGGTAACGTTTAAAAGGAAAGTGGACGCAGTTGTACTATTTCTGAAAATCTTTGCTGCATCTGCCTACCCAGAGCAGGGTATCTCATCAGTTGCTCCTCGGCTAAGGCTTCTAATTCCTTTTGCATTTAATTTGGAGCCAGTTGATAAATCATATAAAATATGGAAAAGAGAACTAGTTGTTGATTCTGGGCATGCATATATTTGGTCCATATAGTTAAACACGCGTCTCGACAGTGAGATAAAACGGCCTATGAGAAGCAGTAATAAACCCCAGGTGACTCCACGGAGCCATTCTTTCAGGCTTCAGTGTCTACCCTACCAAAAGGGTGCTAATGTCCTTCATATTCTGTTAACTTGGGAAAGATGTAATCACCTGATTCTACAGGGTGAAAAACTTGCCATTTGGAACCATGGGGGGAAGAAACTTTTACTTTTACTTTATTTCCCCATTTCAATTTTCAGCTTGAAAGGAGAGGAGATTCTTTTTTTTTTTTTTTTTTTTTTGAGACGGAGTTTCGCTCTTGTTACCCAGGCTGGAGTGCAATGGCATGATCTTGGCTCACCGCAACCTCCGCCTCCTGGGTTCCAGCAATTCTCCTGCCTCAGCCTCCCAAGTAGCTGGGACTACAGGCACGTGCCACCAAGCTCAGCTAATTTTTGTATTTTTAGTAGAGACGGGGTTTCACCATGTTGACCAGGATGGTCTCGATCTCTTGACCTCGTGATCCACCCGCCTCGGCCTCCCAAAGTGCTGGGATTACAGGCGTGAGCCACCGCGCCCGGCCAAAAGGAGATTCTTTACTCTTTCAGGTAGAGAGCTGCTTAAGAAAAACTGTTCCTAAAACAAACACACGTAGACACGTTTCCACTTGTTTGTGCATAAAATATCTCTGGAAAAGTGTACACGAAACTGGGAACACTGGGAAGGGTGAAGGTTCGGGGGTGGAGAGGAATGAGGTGAGCGGAGCAGGAGCAGTGAGCCATTGGTGGGGAAGGAGGGTGGGAGGGAGACTTTTTTTGGTTACTTGCAAATCAAATTTCTAACCAATTTTGAAAATTTGATGTCACCCCTCTTTTATCTGCCTTCTTAACACCTGTGCAGGCAACGTGGTGACAACAATGCTAATACAATTTACTGAGAGCTAAGATGAGTCAAGCACTCTGCTAAGAACCTGACGTAAATTACATTATTTGTTCCTCCTTTTGTTTTTGAGACGGAGTTTCACTTTTTCCTGACCAGGCTGGAGTGCAGTGATGCAATCTTGGCTCACTGCAACCTCTGCCTCCCAGGTTCAAGAGATTCTCCTGCCTCAACCTCCCTAGCAGTTGGGACTATAGGCACCCGCCACCATGCCCAGCTAATTTTTGGTATTTTTAGTAGAGATGGGTTTCGAAATGCTGGCCAGGCTGGTCTTGAACTCCTGACCTCAGGTGATCCACCTGCCTTGGCCTCCCAAAGTGCTGGGATTACAGGCGTGAGCCACCGCGCTCGGCCTCATTTGTTCCTCCTAACAACCCACGTGGTCGGTACTATCTTCGTTTCACAGATACCTAAGCGAACCACATACACTGACTGACCAGAGATGCATGTACTTGGTGTCCTCCTGGGGTCACGCCAAGCCAGAGGCCAAGTGTTACGTTTCATAAATAATTTTGGTGTCTCACAGCCAGTGGCTCTGAGTTACACAATTCTGGGACTACACCTGCTTTAATTATCAATCAATGTTCTAGCATAATCTAATATCCCAAAACAAAAATTACAGGTTAGATCCCATCAGACTCGAATACAAACCTGAGTTCCTCTGTGTAGGATAGAAGAGACTAGAGAGCAAAGTAAGTTCAGATTGTGCCGTTCAAGGTAAACTCTTTGCCTTTAGGAAATATTATTTTAGGAAGCTTCACAGTGACCTCTACAGACACTCGCTCCACTGCTCTTATATAACAACAGCTAGAGAGGATTATCTTCCTATCAAGTTACAACTGTTCACCTGGTCACTCACATGAGTCTTATGCCAAGGACAGGTTTGTGAAATCTCCCCTACTCACAAAGGCTGCCTGACAGGAAAAGGACTTGACCTTCTCGGGAGCCTGCTCACCAGCATGGTGATCAGTCCTCATTCCCATCTGCTCCTTCTCTGCCTTTCTAGTTCCCGCATTCATTTATTTTAAAAAGAAAGATGATATGAGTAGAATCCTTGTTTTTCTTGTTGGAGGAACCAACACTCTAGGGCTTGTTTCGTCAAGTCCTTGAATAGTTTTTAAGCATTACACTACAATATGTTGAGTTTTAAAAGACGAAAGCTTCTGTGGTATAAACGGAAATGATTTTTTCTGGAAATTCTCATTGTATTGTTGCTAAACCCTCACTCCCTCTGACTACTTACATTTTTAGCCAGCCTAGAAAATATTTTAACCCAAGTCAGTCTAAATAATGTTCATTTCCATATGACTATATGCAATTGTTTTATCATTTTCTGTTGATAAAAATAATATGAATTGCCAAATGAGTCACCATCATTCTCCCTCACCGAATTTAAGATTAAATGTATATAGAATCATCCTACTAAATTTCATGTTGTGAGAACCACAGGTTCTTTGAGAAACTTTTTGAGAAGAAAAGGAAGGCAGAGGTTTGCATACTGGAGTGTGGTTTTCTCCGTGGACTTCACATTCACATAAGGGAGGTTATAACCTATAAAAGAGACAGCCTGCTCCTTTCAAGCAATATATATAGTTTACATTTCTGTCACTTCACACGCAAGTAAAATATTGCCCTGCTTTCAAAATTTACACTGGTAAAAAGTAGGAAATGACCTAACAGTGAATATGTGTGCTTTAGGGGCCAAGCTATCCTAATATCAATACAGGATCTTCTTTACATATACATGTATGCTTGCAAATTTAAAGATGTTCTGGCTGGACGCAATGGCTCACGCCTAGAATCCCAGCACTTTGGGAGGCCAAGGTGGGCAGATCACCTGAGGTCAGGAGTTCGAGACCAGCCTGGCCAACGTTGTGAAACCTCTTCTCTACTAAAAACACAAAAGTTAGCTAGGTGTGGTGGCATGCACCTGCAGTCCTGGTGACTCGGGACGCTGAGGCAGGAGAATCACTTGAATACAGGAGGTGGAGGTTGTATAATTTAAAAAAAGATGTTCTAACCTTATTTTAGCCATGTTACCTATTAGAACTGATGAGGCAGAATTTCAGGGAAGGTTCTCTGCTACATGATGTTGAAATCTAAAATAATGTAAGAGGTAAGACAGACACTGCCATTTGTAAATCTGAGTTGTGCGTCTTCAACTGTTAGTTTCTAAATGTCTTTACTGAGGAGTAAAGAAAGAATTTTCACAAATTTAATGATCCTCGTGGGATCAAACCAGAAATCTCTGACATTGTTGAGAAACAGATGAATGCAAGGCAATGTTATCCAAAGTTGACCAAACAGCAGGAGCAGCAGTTGCTCACACTGAATTTCTAGCTTGGCCATCAATGTTCTGACACAAGAAGCTGGCAGTCTGCTGATTCGTGATCGGCTCGAGCCCACATCGATTCCAGTCTAGCATTATCTTCATATTCAAAGCAGATCTCCCGTTTTGATACTTTACTGGGGTTGGGAGGTTGCGGCTACAACTCCAAATTAGATCAAAGCAACAAATACTGGGATTTACAAACCAAATGAAATTAACAGGCATTTGTGTGCTTAATAAGTTAAGGCTTAAATCAGCTAGTGGGACACGGCAATCACCCGTGACAATAACATTTATAGCTCTTGGTGGAGTTCACTACGTGTTAGGGACTGTTCTGAGTGTTGTACATACACGACATCATTAATCCTTACCATAAGCCTATGAGTTAGGTATTACTGGCAATTTACAAATGAGGAAGTCTGGCATAGAAGGTTGACTGTTCAGAATTAATGTAATAGAGTGAAATAACAGGCCATCGCAGACACTGTCACAGTCTGTGAACTCTATCCTGACCAAAGGCCATTTGGAATTATTAATCAGTCTTTGGGTTAACCTAAAAGAATTAACCTAAAACCAGACATATGAGCAGAGACTGCTAGCTTTCCTCCAACATCCATACTTTTCTCCTTCCTTTAATAAAGGAACCCCTGAGTTTTAGTTAGGCACATGGCTGCCCAATAAAACGCCCTCAATCTCCTTACCAGCTAGGGACGGCCATGTGACCAAGTTCCAGACAACAGGGTGACCAAAAGTGATGTGTTACATGCCTTAAAAGGAGGCCCACGCCCTCGACCTCTCCTGCCATTTAGGATGTGGGTGTGATGGTGGGAGCAGCGGCAGCCGTAGTAGACCATAAGATGGAAGATGGATGCCAAGAACGGCAGGATGACAAGAGAGAAGGAGCCCGCGTGCCTGGAGCCGCCACATCAGCTCTGGACTGCTTACACTCTGGCTGTTACATAATAAGAGAAATCAGCTTCTACCTTACTTAAGCCACTATTTTGGCCTTTTTTTACAGCCATCAAAATTTTATCACAACTAATGTATACAAGAGTTTTTTCATTTAAAGTATGCTTAGTTTATAGAGAGTAGGACCCCTGCTCTATAATGCATATATTCTGTTTCTTGAGATTTTAATAATTCATGAGCAAGATTCCGTCATATTTGATGCTTATTTTCCAGGCCACTGTTACAATGAAACTACATGTCACAATTGTCCAGGTCTTTTATAAAACAAGCACCAGTATTAATAGAGCTATTAAATAACCAAACTGTAAGTTAGAAACTTGAAAAGTTTCCAGAAATACACGTATAAACAGTGAAGGAATATCATTTCATCTGGATAGACTTTTTTTTTTTTTTTTTTTGAGAGAGAATCTTGCTCTGCCGTCAAGGCTGGAGTGCAGTGGTGTGATCTTGGCTCACTGCAAACTCTACCTCCTGGGCTCAAGCAAGCCTCCCACCTTAGCCTCCCGAGTAGCGGAGACTAAAGACCCCTGAGCTGAAAGCGATCCGCCTGCCTCAGTCTCCCAAGGTGTTGGGATTATAGGCGTGAGTCACTGCACCCAGCCTGTACAGCTGGTCACTGAGTCTTAAGTTTTAACATGCCCTTTATGTACACATCTGCCAACACGATTTGGTGTTTCTCAGCTTCAGCACTACTGACATTTTTGACGAATAACTCCCTGCTGCGGGGCCTGTGCTGTGCACTGTGGGGTGTTCAACAGCCTGGCCAGCTTCTAGCTACAAGATGCCAGCAGTACGTCCCCCAGTCAAGACAGTGAAAACTGTCACCAGACACTGCAAATGTCCCCTCGGGGGCAAAATGCCTCCCAGTGGAGAATCATACATCTAATGTATCCTGGGTTACAGATTTTGAGAAAGCAGAGGCTGAGTATTTAAATTCTAGTAGGGATACAGACAGGTAGGTCCTTAATGTACTTTGAATGACAGTGGTGCCCTGGTGATTACCAAGGGCAAGGAGTATGAGCTAATTCTTATTTTTTAAATTAAAAAGTTCACTGAGCTTTCAATAAGAAAATTCACGGGGTAGTAAAAAAGTCATAGGCATAATTCCAAGCACATTTAACTATTAGTCCAACTTCCTCTATCCAAGGTTAAGATGGAAATAATTGCCTATGTGAAGTTAAAAACAAAACAAAACAAAAAAAACCCTCTGTGTATGAATAGGATTCTTTTAGAGAATTTCTAATGGTAGTAGAGAATTTGACCCTTTCAGAATCGAGACCGTTGCCCTACTAAATTTCCAGTTCCTTTAGCGATTGTATGTTGCTAGCAGTGTACCTGCGGATGTTCAGATATTATATCTGTATAATAAGAGAAAATCATTTGCAGACATTTTCAAATATGTAATCTTTAAAAGCCCATTATCAAGTTCTACCTTGATACCGCATCAGACAGCACTGAATCTGTTTTGATGGAAACCTTTCCACATTCCATGGGATCAGCTAATTCAAATCAAATAAAATCTTCAAAGTCTTTCCTGTTAGAAAGAGTGGGGAAGAAGTATACTCTAAAAAAGATACATCAGGCCTGTCACCTGTCCTGAGATGGGACTCCAGAGTGAGGAAGAAGCTGTCAACTCGTGTTTCTTTCAAATCGCTACACTCATCCCCTGCACCTTTGGCATAATTAATGATTGTCAGGGCGTGGGAAGCCAGTCAGTTTGATGTTCATTTTCATCAACATTAGCAGAAGTAATGCCCCAAGGGTGGGATGGAAATTACATTGTTTTAATTGAGAGGATTTTCTCTTTGCTGTTTCTGGAGTGGGTGGAATCCAAGACATAGCTTCTTTTCCCTTTCAATACATATGCTTTTAAAAGCTTCGCTGATGGCTGCCAGCAAGCAAAAGCTCTATTATTTCAATGTGAGCATTCTATCACTCATGGCAGGGAGGGTGGGGAGGGCAGGAAGGTGGGTCTGCTATTCACAGGAAAAGATCATTTTAGAAAATGGAAATCAAAGGCAACATACTGGGGAGAAAGGGTCATTTGTCCCTTACCTAATACACCGAGTAAGAATGAAGGCTGGCATTGTCATAGTTACCTATATCCGTGAAAGTGCATAACCAAAGACTTGTTTCGGATACTAAGAACTCTAAGAGTTCAATTAAATGGCTAAACACAGAATTTAAAAAATTTCTTCTCTTTCTTCTCACTTAAATTCAGTTTATCATTCCTTTAAGAATCTGGAAAGCATTTCAGAGACACTGTTCTTGAATGAGATTCACTCAAATGTAAAACGCCATTACTTTCTCTTTCCACTCAGATACAAAGCAGAGTATCACCCGACTACGCTGGGAAAAGGCTTGGTTCCTTTTGTTTTGTTTGTTTTCACTCCTGTTGGGCACAGCTTCAAAGGTCTGGTTCGAGGGTAATCTAATCAACTCAATAAGGATGGAAGTTTGGATCCACAAGGTGTTTGGCACAAACCAGCCTGTTTGGTCAAAACCAAAGCAGCTGGCACAAAGGTGAGAGCATGAGGGAGTTCTCAGGTCTTCCTGAGGGAACTCAGAGGTGGGGACTCCAGGCTTTCTTACTGGTCAGCCCAGTGATGTTCAAATTTCTGGCTGTGACCCACCAGCAGATCATGAAATTAATTCAGTGGATCTCAACCAACATTTTTTAAAAGGGGTGAAATAGGTTGGCCACAGTGACCTGTAATCCCAGCACCCTGGGAGGCCGAGGTGGGAGAACAGCTTAAGCCCAAGAGTTAATGGCAAAACCTTGTCTCTACCAAAAAAAAAAAAAAAAAAAAAAAATTAAAAAGTTAACCAGACAAGGTGGTATGCACCTGCAGTCCTAGCTACTCCGAAGGCTGAGGCAGGAGGATCACCTGAGCCTTGGAGACTGAGGTTGCAGTGAGTTGAGATCATGCCACTGTCCTCCACCCTGGGTGACAGTGAGACCCCGTCTCATAAAAGTAAATAAAAAATAAATGAGCGAAACAAAATTGGATAGATTTAAAAATTTCAGACACGGTGCATGTGTGAGAATTGTTTCAGTTACCTATAACTATCTATCCTCCCTTTTTCCTTCTTTCCTCTTTTCCTCCCTCCTTCCTTCCCTCCTATCTATAATCACCTATCTGCTTTATGGACCAACCTATCTTTCTATATTTTATATTGTCATTTGACACAAACATATGCATACACACACATAAACAGGTAAAACTGCATCTGGGTTCTTTTCAAAAAAGATGGGAAGCCACAGACTCAGTACATCATTTCACCTACTTTGTTATGACAAAGGACCCTAAGAGTCGAAGTCTATTAAAACCAAAACAAAGCAATGACAAATATCCTTTTCCTAGTGCAGATGTACAGTTCCTTCTTTAGAAATCTCTTTAATCCCATTAAACTCAGCAATTAAAAAAAAAATGAGCTCAAGCTGGTTATCACCATCAAGAGGGTAAGAAAATCACTTCTTTGCCAGCAAACAGTGTATCAGGATCACTCTTAGCTCTTCAATTGCGCACATAAAAGCAGTCATGTTGGAATCTAGCTGTTTGCAGAAGGATTTAGAAACTGTCATGGATATAGTCTGACAGGCACAGAGCTAATATCGTCATCTTGAGAACATCAACCACACAATCTGACCAGGGAGACATCTTTTCTTCCTCCATCGTAAGCAGAGAGGAGTTTTTCCAATTGATCAAAGGATTCCTTACAAATTGGTGTATATGACTCTCCAATGCTCCAGAACTTAATAGAGCTGGCAATATTCCTTAGCTTGAGCCAGTAATGATTTCCCAAAGGCCAAACTCCAACTTTATCCCAGTTTTCCACTCAAATGAGAATGGACTTAAATGAATTCAGAGTGTGTGCTAAGCACACAAGATCCTCCTGGTTGGGTTGTTTATGCATACGAAAAGAACTCAGTTTCTCAAAATGGATGCAGTTTACCCTAACTTCATTTCCTTTTTGTTATACGTTGTTCTGCTATATGCTTGTGCAACCCAGAAGAGGGGCCACTATTGCCGGATAGCAATCTGTTCATTTCAGTAAACCAATCTTTTTTTTTTTTTTTTTTTAAATCTAAAGTCTCTTCAGTGGAAATTTCTATTAAAAACAGCAAAACCCTTTTAGAAATCTTGACTAGCTTACTCTTACATGCCAAAAGGAAATGAACGCATACACATACGCGTGTGTGCACACATAAGTGAAAATCGACGTACTTGTAAAGGGTTCTCCTCTCCACCCTCTACTCCTCACTCCAGTGAATTTTGAAGCTTGCATCATTCCAGAGGAGACTGTAGTTTGGACTCACTCTCTGGCTCAGGCGTTAAGTAATCAACCTCACAGCCTGCCAGCAAGGAGTGGACTGCCTGTGTTATCACTGAAATATATTATCTCACTCCCTATCCAGCAAACTGCCTGTGAACGGCTTGGCTGAAGAATGGTACAAGAACAGGTCTAGACTAGATAATCACCTACTCTGTTCTAGTGGCTAAAAAACACTTAAAACAAACATCTAGCTGAACAATGGGTTTATGTAATCCAAGTCTTGAAAAGTCCATGGAGAATCTACATTTCCTCAGATATTATGAGTAACAAAGGAAAATGTTTTTAAGAAGTGATTTTGACATCTGAAGATTCTGAAGGTAGGTGGGAAGTGGTACATTTAGCTGAAAACTCGTCTTGAACCTGAACGCTTCAGTGGCTGTGGTCATTTTACTTAGTAACTAGGTTTTTGATGGCTTAATATTTAGTAGTGTTTCTAAGTATGGGAGGCAAATAAATTTCTTATTAGGTACCATTGCCATGAGTGGGGACAAGGCAAATCCCTCCCTCCAAAAGATGCCTATTAAGTACTAGCAAACACAAGCTTGTTTGATTGTCAGTATTACATTCACAAAACAAATATTTAAGAATTCCATTCTAAGTAATGGATGTTACTGTCTTACACAATATAATTCGGTATAACATTTAGAAAATGCCATCATTGGTGGTTTTAGGACTGTAAATCACCTTTTCAATGGCAGTACTGGCAAAATACAAACATACAACAGCCTCTAGGCATGCTTTCTTCACATCTGTTAGAGTAATTTGCAGTTTTATTGCAGAATGCATAGTTCGTGATACAGGCTCTTTATAAATAATACTGGAGCAATTCTTGTGTGAAGTGAAATTCACGTTTGTGATGAAGGCATTCTCGCTTCTAGAAGAAATTCTAAATAATGGATCTGTCTCTTTTAAAAATTTTCCTGGTTTCAAGTTCTTTAATCTTCTGTGCCTTTCTTTTTGTTATTAGAACAAATTTTGTAGACTTTTTCCCGTAAGTATTCAGTTAGGTATCTAGATAGTCGTTTTTAACTGATCAGGAGAAAAAAATCCCCAAATTTCAACCAAACATAAGAAAATATAATCCCTCATTGGTAACTTAATAAGAAAAATTTAATGAAATAAATACTGGGCATCACTCACCATCAATAATTAACTAATTGTTAAAGGGACATGCACAGATTCCATCCACTATAAAAATTCTGCTCAGCAAATTACTTTTCTTTGCCTCTTTTATCTCTTATGCAGGGCCTGTCTGTTCCCATTAGGCCTTTCAGGGGATATTATTTGGGCTTTAAAGATTAAACAGGAAAGAGTTAAATGGAAGTAAGATCATGTCACTTTTCTGCTCAAAGCATTCCAATGGTTCCTGGCATACTTGCAATAGAGCCCAAGTCCATGCTATTTCAGATAACCTAGGAGCGGGCTCCCTCCCTCCCCTCCAGCCTGACCTCCCTTCCTGCTGACACTTCCCCAGTCAAGCTTACCCTCATGTCAGGGCCTTGCTGCTCCCTTTACATGAACTCTTTTCCCCATGAGGCAAGACAGGACTTGCTCCCACCCTTGCTTCAGATAGCTGCTTGAATTTCACCTTCTGGGAAATCTTTTCCTGACCATCCTACCTTATATGACCCTTTCCCAAACCCCCTCTTTCCCTTGCTTATTTTTTTTCATGATGCTATATATAATTACACTTGTTTATTGTCTGCCTCCGCCTCTAGGGTGTACACCTCATGAGGACAGGGGCTTTGTTTAATTAACTGCTATTCCCCAGGACCTAAGAAGTAACTGGCATATCAAACTGCTCAATAAGTATGTTGAATGAATGAACTTTTTTTATAATTATTAATATAAAATTTTTTTAATATATATTTTTTATTGCATTTTATGTTTGGAAGACAGTGTGGCAATTCCTCAAGGACCTAGAAATAGAAATTCCATTTGATCCAGCAATCCCATTACTGGGTATATATCCAAAGGACTATAAATCATTCTACTATAAGGACACATGCACACGAATGTTCACTGCAGCACAGTTTACAATAGCAAAGACCCGGAACCAACCCAAATGCTCATCGATGATAGACTGGACAGGGAAAATGTGGCACATATACACCATGGAATACTATGCAGCCATCAAAAACGATGAGTTCGTGTCCTTTGTAGGGACATGGATGAACCTGGAAACCATCATTCTCAGCAAACCGACACAAGAACAGAACTTTTTTTTAAAAATAGGATCTGGCTCTGTTGCACTGGCTGGACTGCAATGGTGCTATCTGGACTCACTACAACCTCTGCCTCTTGGGCTCAAACGATCCTCTCACCTCAGCCACTCAAGTAACTGGGACCACAGGCACATGCCACCAGGCCTAGCTAATTTTTTTGTATTTTTGGTAGAGATGGGGGTTTGCCATGTTGCCCAGGCTTGTCTCGAACTCCTGAGCTCAAGCAATCCTCTTTCCTTGTCTCCCAAAGTGCTGGGATTACAGGTGTGAGCCATTGTGTCGGGCCATGAATGAATGAACTTTCTTTTCACCCCAG
Organism: Alouatta palliata; assembly: GCA_004027835.1. Lineage (NCBI taxonomy): Eukaryota > Metazoa > Chordata > Mammalia > Primates > Atelidae > Alouatta > Alouatta palliata. Next base: position 19,685 of record PVKV010013720.1, read on the forward strand.
TGATACGCAAACCTCACAGTCTTCTCACACTGCTCATCAAATGTTTAATGATACTCAGATCCTTTTTTTATTTAATCCTCATTTTGCAACATCTCAGTATTCTTTGACACTGGCAGAGAAGAATTAAAATAACCCAAGGGGAAAGTCAATGATAGGTTTGTCAGGAGCCACTGATATCCTTTTTCTAACTGACCTTCTTTGTTAGGAAATTAAACAGATGTAAGAGAAATTAGAGTGCTTATTATACGTTTTGATATAACTACTGAAAAGACCCTCCCACAGCAGCTATTATTTTATTAATTATACCTAAGTCACTGATACAGTACAACAGAGTTTCCCATTGAACACTCTATTTTCAACAACCAAGAGAGAGTTCTTCTATCACACCTGGTGCCCTAAGATTAATTTAATTCATACATCTCCCTTGCAAGGTTAAAATAAGTAACCACCCTCAAATTTCAATCATTCCTTGAGTAAGCTTCGTGAGTCTCCAAATGGAAACGACTGTGATCACAGTCGTATTTCATACAAGGATTTCACAGCTCTTTATTAATAACTTACAGGATGTGTAACTTTAAAGTTGCTCATTGTTACACGAGATGTTTAGCGTCCTCTGACAAACACCTATCCTGTGTACAATCATGGTAATTATTAAGCTTATGGCCTATTAACTCAAAGCACCATGAGTCTTATCTTTGTTATTTAACATCTTACTCCCTCTAATCATTTAATTTTTCTTTATAGAAGTGTTTTGTGCTCATTATGGAAAACTAGAAGAATAGAGACAAGGTGGTGGGGGGGTAACCCCAAAACCAAAACCCACAGTCAGAGCTTCTATCACCACTCAAAGATAACTTCTATGAACATTTTGGTGAACGTTCATTTTTCTTTTTCATGTCCCAATGCTTTTTTTTTTTTTTGAGACAGAGTCTTGCTCTGTCACCCGGGCTGCAGTGGTGTGACCTCGGCTCACTGCAACCTCCACCTCCCTGGTTCAAGCAATTCTTTGCCTCTGCCTACTGAGGAGCTGGGATTATAGATGCCTGCTACTATGCCCAGCTAATTTTTGTATTTTTAGTAGAGACGGGGTTTCACCATCTTGGCCGGGCTGATCTTGAACTCCTGACCTCCTGATCCACCCACCTCAGCCTCCCAAAGTGCTGGGATTACAGGCGTGAGCCACTGTGCCTGGCCGCTTTTTTTTTTTTTTTTAAAAACCACGTTAATTACTATGAAAAGCATGGCAAGTCTTAGTATGACACCAGTGATGATATTTTTAAAATACCACATTTTCCAGTGATAAAAGTAACAGTTGGGAGATAGACCAAAGAGCTTTAAAAATTAACATTTTCATAAAAATGAAAAACAATTTGACCAAAAATAGTGTCAGAAATAACTTTCACATACCGAAAGCATGCCTACGTGTTAAAAGCATTTGCAAGAGTATACATTTTTTTTTTCCTGAGTAAACTTTCCCCTGTTTTTCTGTGGGTGCAAGTGCCTATACAGTACATAGAAAATTAGTGAGCAAAAATATAATTGGGATGAGTCATCTTACCTTTTAAATCATCTTGTCACAAAACGGTTACCTAAAATCCACCTAACCAATTAATTCCTGCCTTGTACTCTAACAAAGACAGCCAGAATTTGGATTTAATCTTTTTTGTAAATCATTCTACCTCCAGGCTATCCCACTCCCTCATTATCCTGTTTCCTGGCCTCTTTCCCATTCCTATAATACAGCTGATTTCCCTGATAACCTCAGCAGAGGCCCCTTTCCCAGGACCCTCCCCCATCATGAATCTTTCAAGCCTAATTCCACTGAAGTTAGAAAAGAAGCAACTCATTTGAGTGACTCATTCCTAGATACACAGGGCGGAGAAACTAGATTCTGCAGCTGGATGAGTCATTTTGACTGGAAAGCCCCAATGGGAAAGAGGTTCTGTAGGGTGCAGAGGACGAGGAAATCATGAAGATAGTAGGTACCGATGAACTCAGAACATTCCAACAGTGTTCCTTAGTCTGAAGCACGTTGATGCCTTAAAGAGGAGTTCTACTTTGCAAACATCCCTTTACGAGATTTTTTTTTCCCAACATTTTCATCTCTTGCAGCTGAAAATATCTCCATTCACTTTTGTTGCTTTTAGGTCTACCATTTTTCTGGAGGCAGATTTATTTGTTTGTTTTATAATTTTATTTTTTAGAGGCAGTGTCTCTCCGTCACCCAGGCTGGAGTGCAGTGGCTCGATCTTATTAATAGCTCACTGCAGCCTTGAACTCCTGGCCTCAAGTGATTCTCCTGCCTCAGTCTCCCAAATAGCTGGGACTACAGGTGTATACAACCACACCTAGCTAACTTAATTTTTGTAGAGACAAGGTCTTGCTGTGCTACCTAGGCTGGTCTTGAACTCCTGGCCTCAAACGATCCTCCTGCCTTGGCTTCCCAAAGCACTGGGATTATAGGTGTCAGCCACTGTGCCCATCCTGGAGTCATATTTAAATGTGGTTCTGCCAAAGTGGATTTTATCCAAAACTCCAGGAATATCCTCATGATAGAAACTTTCAGAAAGAGCTGGTGTCAAGCATTCAGTAGGAAAATGTACAATATAGTTTTTCCTTTGTTCAAAATGAAAATAACTGATGTTTTTTGATTGAAACCACCTTTGCAAGGATCATGATAGTGAGAAGTCTAGCACGGCTGACTCCATCTTGCTTCTAGCCTCACAGACTGGTAGCTTCTGGTTATTCCTGGGCATAGGCCAGGCTAACCACGGGGAGAATTTAGTTCATAATTTAACTTTGAAGCAAGGATGATAATAGTCCTTCCCTAAAACTAATGCCCTCTTGGCTCAGGGACTGAAAACTAATAAAAGGCCATAAGGCTAGGATTATGAGAGGGGTCTGAATTCTAAAATGTAGGTGTAGTTTCTATAATCCCATACTGCTCAGGAGTTATGTGGCCAGAGGTCACAAGATTTGTGACTTCCCCAATTGCTTCTATAGATAACATCACTATTAGAACCTAAGATTGGTCTTTTGAGATGTTTTTCAGACAGCATTCTGGCAACTGACAGACCCCATCCAGACCCCATCCAGACCCATAACTCAACTCAACCAGTCCCGTGGCCCCCATCCAGAGGTGGACTCAGTGCATGAGGACTGTCTTCTATACCCCTATGATTTCCTCTCCAACCAATCAGCAGCACCCATTCCCTAACACCCTGCCCACCAAATTATCCATAAAAACCCTGGGCTCTGAGTTCCTGGGGAGACTGATCTGGGTGATAACTCCAGTCCCCCTGCTAGTCTACCCTGCATTAATTGAACTCTTTCTTTATGCAATAACAGAGTCTCAGGGAATTCGTTTGTCTGTGCAGCAGGCAAGAAGGACCCATCAGGCAATTACATGATTATGAAAATAACATATTCTTCTTATAAAAATGGAGGTTCATAAAATACTTGACATGCCATCTAAACTGAGGAAAAGCTTAGATTTATTCTTTCTGATCTTTTTTTTTCTCATATGCCCATGGTTTTATAAATTGTGGTTAGCATACCATTCATGTGGATTTGTAACCTGCTCTGTAGTCTCACAAACTGTATGAAAAACTCATTTAACTCTGGCTTCTGGTTGGGGGAGCTCACTGAAGGAAGATGCCAAGGAATTATTGCTTTATATTTTTAGCAGTTTACTTGATCTAGAGATTATTCACTATGGCTCCAAGTTATTATATGAGTAAAAGCCAATTCTAAAAAAAAAAAAAAAAAAGTGACTGAACACAATGTTTTCCCACTTCGCTTTTTTAACTTTTAGAAATTATAAAAGTAATGTAAATTGATGAAAAAATAGAACAAATGATATAAACTCAAAAATAAAAGAATACGTCTCACTACTTCCCCTTCTCCCAATCCCTGTCAGTAGTAATCACCATTCACAGTTTAAGAAATTATCCATGCATATACAACCTACTGTGTACACATAAATGTACTGCCTCTGTTTTAAAACATAAATGGGATCATGTCATACACGTTATCAGTAGCCAGATTCCTTTTTTTTAATCTAACAATATGTCTTAGGTATTTTTTCAAAGGGATTCCTACAGATCTCCTTCATTCTTTTTTAATGGCTGTGGAGTTTCCCACTGAATATTCATGGTTTATTCAAACAGTTTCCTACCTATGTGCATTTAGTTTGTTTTCTGGTCTTTATGCTGCAAAGTGGTATTTTTGTCCATATCCCTTAAAGTGACTTGGCTCAAGTCTATTTGTAGATTAAATTCCTAGAACAAGACATTGACGTCTAGCTCTGTTATTTTGTTCTCTGTAACTAAGAGAACTCATTTTTTCTCTTTTTCTTTTTTTGAGTTGGGATCTCATGCTGTTGCCCAGCCTGGAGTGCAGTGGTGTAATCCCAGCTCACTGCAACCTCAGCCTCCTGGGTTCAAGTGATCCTCTTACTTCAGCCTCCTGAGTAGCTGGGATTACAGATGTGCACTACCATGCCTGGCTAGTTTTCATTTGTTTTGTAGAGACAGGGTTTTGCCATGTCGGCCAAGTTAGTCTCAAACTCCTGGCCTCAAATGATTGGCTCGCCTCAGCCTCCCAAAGTGCTAGGATCATAGGCGAGCCAATGCACCCGGCCTCCCTCTCCCTTCTTGTTTATATTTTTAATAGAGTATTTCATGTAAGTATTGAATTATGTAAGCTTCACCGTGGCTCACAGTAGACATGGAGAAGGAAAAGACTGGGACGAGCTGGAACGCAAAAGTACTTGAGAGTGTAGAAAGCTAAGGACAGAAATGGCTGTGTACATGTGGCGATTTCCACATCTAGTAGGATCTGTCTCTGCTGTTTCTTGTAGAGGTGAGGAGGTCTAAGACTAGGGAGGTATGCAGCTTGACAGCTGTAGAAAGTTCTTTCTCTCTTCATGTGCAAGAAACATCCTTGGAAGTGATGGAAGATTTGTGGGACATGTTTCAGAAACAAGAGGGAAAAACCATGTACAATTTTTTAATAATTTAAAAGAAACACAGATTTATATCTTTTTTCATGGGAGGCCCAAATTCCGCAGTGATTTAGGCCTGAATTTAAATCTGTCTCACACAAAATTTACCATAAGTATTGACGAGAGACTCCAATGTGAACTTTTGCCTTATGGGGATCAAAATATAAAACTGCCCATCACTAAAATAATTTATACTAAAAAAGAAGCAATCTGATAAAAAGGTTGTATAAAACATCTGTTAGCCCAGAGAAGGGAAAAAATTCTACTTGAAGTAACTTCAACCTTTTTTTTTTTTTTTTTTTTGAGATGGACTCTCGTTCCATCACCCAGGCTGGAGTGTAGTGGCATGATCTCAGTTCACCGCAAGCTCCACCTCCAGGGTTCAAGTGATTCTCCTGCCTCAGCTTCCCAGGTAGCTGGGACTACAGGTGCACACCACTGTGCCGGCTAATTTTCGCAATTTTTTTTTTTTTTTTTAGGTAGAGACAGGGTCTCACCATGTTGGTCAGGCTGGTTTTGAACTCCTGACCTCAGGTGATCCCCCGCCTTGGCCTCCTAAAGTGCTGGGATTACAGGTGGGAGCCACCGCACCCAGCCAACTCCAAGCTTTTTAATGTGAGGCTAAGGACAGAGGGAATTTTTATGATTGGGAGATTTATTATGACATGTGAAAATCAGTGTTCAGTTTTCATATTAAGTACTGGACTCTCACATCAAACCATCTGAGGTCTGTTTGTGCCTCCACCCCCCACTCTCCGCTTCCAGAAACGCCCTAGAGCTTCTTCAGTGGTTGGCCATCAGCTCTGCGTCTAAGGTGAAAGAATGAATCTAGCCCTGCAATCTTCTCCCATCAAGGTAAGCCATTTTATTCTTTTTATTTATTTATTTATTTATTTTTGAGACAGTGTCTCCCTCTGCCACCCAGGCTGGAGTGCAGTGGTGCAATCTAGGCTCGCTACAAGATCTGCCTCCCGGGTTCAAGCAATTTTTCTGTCTCAGCCTCCAGGTAGCTGGGACTACAGGCGCAAGTCATCACACCCGGCTAATTTTTGTATTTTTAGTAGAGACCGGGTTTCACCGTATCGGTCAGGCTAGTCACAAACTCCTGACATCACGTGATCCACTCCCCTTAGCCTCCCAAAGTGCTGGGATTACAGGCGTGAGCCACCGCGCCCGGCCTAAACCATTTCATTCTAAAAGGAGAGTTACTTCATGGGACAGTCATCCCTTCCTCTATGGGTTTGCTTTCTAAGATTTCAGTTATCCATGGTCAACTGTGGTCTGAAAATATTAAATGGAAAATTCCGCAAATAAACATCTCACAAGTTAAGAAAAATTGCATGTTGTTCTGAGTTAATGAAATCTGTTGCCATCCCACTCCGCCCTACCCGGGACAGGAGTCACCCCTTCTTCCGGCATTCCATGTTGTATACACTAAACAGCCGTTAGCCATTGACATCCTCTGCTCCTGACATCTGACCATCAACATCGTCATGACTCCATGATCCAGGATCCCCAAAAGCAGATATCCTTCTTCTGACATAGTGTCAGAAGGTCAGTGGCGGCCTCACACTATGTCACTGCGGCTGTCATTCACCTCACTTCATTTCATCATGTAGACATTTCATCTTCTCACATCAGCACAGGAAGCGCGAGTATAGTGCAAGAAGATCTTTTGAGAGACGAACATTCGCATAACTTTTATTATAGTATGTTGTTATTAAATTGTTCTACTTCATTCTTATTGTTAATCTCTTGCCATGCCTAATTTGTGAATTAAACTTCATTATAGGTGTGTGTGTATAGGAAAAAACACAGTATTTACAGGATTTGCTACCAGCCGAGTTTTCAGGCTTCCACTAGGGGTCTGGGAATGTATCCCCTGAGGATGAACGGGGACTAATGCAGGGTGAGCACCTATGTTAGGCAGAAACCAATTATATTTGTAAGAGGCTTTATGGTACGCTTTATTTTCATAAATGGATCAGTTCTAACCTGCGGCAAAACCAGACACGTATTATAATCAGTTTTATGAATATATGTGCATCAGTCAAAGTTTAGATTTTATCCTGATGACAACAGGAAGCCCCCTGGCTGGCAGCGGCCTGATGAGATCTGCAGTCTAGGAAGATAGCTGGACTACAGGATGACAGCAGGGATTGGAGGGGTGACACTGGAGACAGGGAGACCAGCCAGAGGCCACTGTAATCCAGAGAACTAGTGCTGCAGACCGGAAAGTGACTGCAGTTAGGACGGGGAGAGGTCTAGGAGGAGGCATGGATGGGAAACGGTAACTGAATGGAAGTGGAGGGTGAGTAAGAGGCAGTAATGAAACATGGTGCAGCAGACACTGCTATTCCTCCTGTCCCTCCCCAATTACAGGTTAAGCTTCCCAAATCCCAAAACCCCAAATCTGAAATGCTCAGAATGCGAAGTTTTCGAGCACCAGCATGACGCTCAAAGGAAATGCTCCTCAGATCTTTGAATTTGGGATGCTCATTCAGTATCATAAAAATAAAAAAATCTCAAATCTGAGATACTTTTCTGGACCCACACATTTTGGATAAGGGATACGCAACCCGTGTCACCTGTCCTTCACGGCTTCAATGCCTTACTTCCCCCCACCAGCGCTGCATCTATCTCCTATGGGCTTTCTGTGGCCACCGAAACCTGGTTGGCCCACCAGATTGGGGGAACTAACTCTCCTGGGTGCAGCTTTAACTGATGACTGCTTGCATAAATATCCCAGCTGTCTCACCCTTCAGGTAGGAAACTCTGAAGTGTGTATCCTACAAGTGTCCCAGAGGTCCCCAGAGAAATTAATGTCCAGCTGGCCACACTGGTAACCTGTTTGGCTGCTTTCCTTCGCTTGGCTCACTTTTCCATCCTGCTACCAGTGCGCTTCCTGGTCTCACCTCCAAAAACAAAAACAAAAAAACAAAAAACTAGGCCAGGCATGGTAGCTCATGCCTGTAGTTCCAGCACTTTGGGAGGCAGAGGTGGGTAGATTACCTAAAGTCAGGAGTTTGAGACCAGGCTCGCCAACATGGTAAAACCTCATCTCTAATAAAAATACAAAAAAAAAAAAAAATTAGCCAGACGTGGTGGCATGTGCCTGTAATCCCAACTACTCGGGAGGCTGACGCAGGAGAATTGCTTGAACCTGGGAGGCAGAGGTTACAGTGAGGCAAGATGGCACCACTGCTCTCCAGCCTGAGCGACAGAGCAAGACTCTGTCTCAAACAGAAAAGAAAACAAAACAAAAACTACACCCAAATGGGGGAACACAAACAAATGGTGTCCAAACTTACGGCGTGTGCCACGGCAGGTGGCGGTTATGATGCTATCCATTAAGACAGAAAAACAGGAGAGGAGGGTTTTGATTCACTGACTGATGTTTTTGGCCTTTGAATCTAAAGAGCTCCAGGGACCTTGACGTGGATGTCTGAAAGGAACATCTGGGATGGTGCGGTGAACCTTACATTATCAGAATGCAAAGACTGGCCACACTTCTGCACTTCTAGTGAACATCTTTTGTTTCTGAATGATGAAGTGGGAACAGAAAAGCTAAGAATCTTGCTAAAAGAGACACACTGAATGAGGGAGAATAGCAGAAAATAAAAAATGAATTATTGGACCATCATTCCTCTCACTACATCGGGAGACAGCCATGGCGTGATGTAGGAGTGTCTTTCTTACCACAGAGAGGCACTCATCTGGCCTACGTAAGAGAATACAGAATGGATTTGTTTGAATGAAAATAGATGGTCTAGTTTATGAGCGGAATTATTTTTCTTTTTTTCTATCCTGGTTACCAGAGGGCAGTTGCTGCCCTGAAAAGGAATAAACACAAAGAAGAAATTGCAAGAAATGAGAATATGTATTTTTGATAGCAAAGGAATGGAACAGCATATTGCATATAGAGAAAAGGCCTTGTAGATTGAATTAGCCAGCCCCAAACTGAAGCCAGGGTCACGCACTGCAATGTTCAAACAAATACTCTCCATCATCCATTACACATGCTCAAGACTTTGGCCTTTTATAGCACTATTCATTCTCGAGGCATCTAAATAGTCTTTGCAAAAGTAAAAATGCAACCACGGGCACTGCTGAGGGCTTATAAAGGCTGTTTGGAATATTTTATGTGAGCACAGATAAATTTGCTAACCAGGCCAAGCCCAAAGTGCCCACAGCCCTGGGGGTAACCTATGCTTGAGAAACAAAGTTCCCAAATGGGATTTGGGTTTTTCTGAGATGAGGTCTTGCTATGTTGCCCAGGATGGTCTCAAACTCCCGAGCTCGTTATCCTTCCACCCCAGCCTCCTGAACAGCTGGTATCATAGGTGTGTGCCACCACAAACCTGACTTGGATCTGGGTTTTAGAAGGGCTTCCGAATGTTACCATTTCCCACAAAGTACAAACACGAAAATGTTGATAATTCTGTTTAATACCAAGTGACTCAACCCATTTGGGGAGACTCAAACCATATGGGCAGAGATAAAGGGGCTTGGCCACACAGTCACATTTTTTTTCTTAACCTTTGTGCCTTTCTACAGATACTTCAGGCAAGGCACCTAAACCGGATACACATTTCTCCTTTGGAAAGGTTGTCACTCTTTAAAAAAGTGTACCTGTACTTTAGTGTGTGAACCTGTAACTGCTGGTCTGTAGGGGCTGACAACTTAATTTAATTAGTTAATTACTGAGAAGAGCTAGCTCAGACAGACAGCTGACGGTGCCTAATGAAATATCTTTCTCTACAACTAGTTTCTAATGGAGTCAACAGCTCCCCTTTGGAATATACCTATACTCTACGACTAAATGAGGCTGGTTGGGGACAGATGGGGCTAGCAAGGAGCACACAGTCCTTGGCCTCAGATAACATTGTCTGGATCAAGAAAATCCATAACCAGGAAACTTTCTCCCTCTAGTAAACAGCTGCACAGACTATAGCTTACCTCCTGCCATACATCAAAGAAATGCCATAAGCAGTGTGGAATAGTTTTTGGCTTTGAAACGCAACAGGAAGAAGATATATCAACCTACATGTCATTAGTTCAGGCAACCAGTTCATGTTACAAATAGAAATGTTCCTGCAAAATGAGTGGCATAACTGACAAACTATTGTTGTCATTATCACTGTCATAGTCTGAAGCAAATGTGCACTCCTATTAACGGCCTTAAGGTGTCCACTTGGCATCTAGATTCACCTATTTGTAAAAAAGCCAATTAGCCTTGATAAATGCAGAAATACTATCATAAGAATGCAGCTTGATGAATTTTCACAAAATTGCCTACGTATGTAATCAGTAACCAGATAAAGAAATAGAACGCCCCAGCTTCCCAGACGCCCTTCTCATGCCCATCCCAGTCACTACCTCTCCTCAATACTGTGTCTTTCAAGAACTAATTATGGTGACTTTTCCCTTTCCCAGCTTTCACTGTGGGTGGCAGAATTTTAGTAGTAAAGCCTGAAACTAGACTGATTTTCTCCTGCGCTAGCATATAGTCTTGACCCTAAAAAGAAAAGAAAGGAGCCTGGGATAAACTTACAAAGCCGTAACAGATGTGTATTAGTCTATTTTCACGCTGCTATAAAAATACTACCAGAGATCGGGCAATTTGTAAAGAAAAGAGGTTTAATGGACTCACATTTCTGCATGGCTTGGGAGGCCTCAAGAAACACAGTCCTGGCGGAAGGGGAAGCAGGCACATCTTACACGGCAGCAGGTGAGAGTGAGTGAATGAAGGACGGCCTGCCAAACACTTTTCAAACCGTCAGCTCTCATGAGAACTCACTATCACGAGAACAGCATGGGAGAAACTGTCACCATGCTCCAAACATATCGAGATTACAATTTGAGATGAGATTTGGGTGGGGACACAGAGCTAAATCACATCAAGATGGCAGAACTTTTAACACAGGGCATATATAAGGAGTCTGTGGACCTTCTCATCTCTTTCCACAGGAAATTGGGCTAGGACCGAACCCAGGTTCTCCTGAATCCCAGTCTAGAAATTTTTCTTCTGTGCTGCTGACCAGATCGTCACTAAATTCAGCATTATATGTTTTATCTAACTGAAAGTTTTAGCACAGCTTCATAAAACCATTTCTATCAACCAGATGACCCATTAAAAACTGACATCTTAACTGCAAGAAATGTTCCACGGAACTATGATATTACTGATTTTCTCCTGTGCTAGCACATAGTTTTGGCCCTAAAAAGAAAAGAAAGGAGCCTGGGCTAAAGTTATCAACCCATTAAAGGAAGAGAGAAAAGACAGAAATAGAAGAGTATAAAATTAGAATTCTGTTAATCAACAGTAAGTACTTATAAATTATTTCGAGTATCTTACTTAACAAACTCATTTTTACTTCTAACTAAAAGAAGGCAGTGCATCAGTAATACTTAAGATGCCAATAGCTGGGGTCATTGTGGGCAACACTGGGAGGTGTGTTCCCTTTGGTCAGGGTCTGGTGACATCATCTCACTTAGCAGGCAGCAAGACAGAGCAGAAAGAGAGAAAATGTGCTGTGCAATTCTGAGTCTGAATTCCTGTGCTGCCCCTCCCCAGCTGTATGACTTTGAAAAAGTTATTTAATCTCTCTACACCTCCAGGTAGTCATTTGTAAATTGCAGATAATTCCTATGTCTCAATGAGTTGCTTCCAGAATTAAAAATGAGATGACATATGTCCTGTGCCTGACAATTTAATAGACCCTTGAAAACTGCTAGCTTCCTTCTCTGTACAAAATGAATTTGTCTCACCAAAAAAAAAAAAAGCTCAAGTACAAAATGATACAAACCAACACCCTATGTTCTATTGTTTATCTATGACTTTGTCTGAATTGAAAAAGAATCTGCTGTGTTTGAGAACGGATTGAAGAAAATAGTTTGCTATAATACAATCAAGATAGCTTTACATGTGTGTGTGTCTCTCTCTCGAGGCATGAGTTGGGAAGTCTTAACACAAAAGAAGGTGACATGCACACGTCGAGACATGTCTTTTTAAGCCAGCTGTTTTAAAGAGGTCACTCACATCTGACCAGGAGTGTGTCAGGCTGAGAGCTAGTTGCAGGTGGCACTCTAATGCAAGGCATCATTTATTTAGATTTCAGGAAAGTATATGACACAGTATATTAGATTGACAGGCAGACGAGAGAGGGGAAAATGGATGAAGAACAAGACCGGGGACAAGGCAGACAATTCCAAACCAGGCTTTTGATTGAACATCAAATTCTGATTGGCATAGCAGGTCCTGAAGAAACTAAAACTTCCCTCTGACTACCGATAAAAGCTTGTTTTGCTGAGGGGTGCTGATGTTTATCTTTTCTGGTATGTACCTTATAAACAAAACCAACAAAAAGAGATTTTTAAAAATGCAAGTTAGGAAATAATGCGGGAAGGGATTGATGAACAGAATTGCAGATGTGCTTTCCGTCAGCTCACTCCGGCTCCGTCTGAAATCACACACGGAAGCATCGGGGACGCCAAACGCTAGCAGAGAAGTCCACGGAGACCCACATTTTCCTTCACACCCGCTCTGGTTGTGTTTTTGTTTTCTGGCTTAACACAGAGCAAACATACTGTGGCTTCAAAATCATAATAACACAGAATGGAAGCTCCACATTGTTTAAAAGCAGTACTGGGCTATAAATTCTTCTCTTAACGGCCTTTGCTTCCAGCAAGATGATGGGAAAAAGGAACAGCTGCAGGTATGATGGCAACGGGTCTGCTCTTAAGACAGACTCATCCGCCCCGAAAATCACCTGACCTCGGAATCTTCCTTCTATCGATGTAAATTTTGCACAAAGTGAGACAACTATAAATTAAATAAAGTACATTAAACTGCATGTCGTCTGTAATTTCCATCTCCCCCACGATAGGAACGCTTTTCTATGTCTTTTGTAAAGTCACCAGCAGCAACATCACCACCCAGGGTATATTCAGTAATCTATTCATGGCTCTAAGGATATTTTGTCCCCACATCCCTCCCGCAGAACTTGACAGCAGTTTTTAACTCATCATTTTATTAACGATTCCTGATGCTACCTCTGCCTAAGACATTCGCAGCAAGCGAAAATGTTAGGTCTTGGCTAACATGAGCATTCTTTAGTTCTCAGGAAAGTCAGTCTAGAAATACTGGCAACAACCGCGGCCAGGACACCATGAAGCTCTGTGTTTATTCTGTTTCTCTGGGACGGTGGCAGCTGTGAGTTTCAGATACCATCTGCCGAAGGCAAATGCCTAGTTAACTGTGCTATTCTCGATCTCTTCACAGTCCACAGTTCTACCAACCTCTCCCTACTTTGCAATCCCACTCACTGCTGGCTTCCTTCTCCAACAGGCCTGAAACACTAGCACAACACAGTGAGGCTACCATGGACCCCTTGGCCCAGCAGCTGCTACGCACTAAATGATATTCTCATCTGGCTCCTCAAGTGCCCTGTGGTTTTAATCTGAAGGCATCTGGACTCTTCATCTTATCGGTAGAAGGTACATAACTATAGACCAATACTGTATATATTGTTGAAATGATGCTATGTATTTTCAGCATTTGCAAGGGAAATGGAATTAGGCACATTATATATCATTAATTATGACCTCTGCTAATAGGGAATCTGACAGAATTCTCTGGGCTGACATTTATTTTTGCATTATCTGCTGAAAGAAGAAGTTTGTTAAGTAAAGAAAGGGTAGAAATAGTTTCTCAATGCTAATGTTAAACCACCTAAGAGAAGATGTCTAAGGATTCTGAGGCTTTCATTTGTATACTAGCAACAAATGATTTTCAACCTAGTCACTAAAGTCAGCTGTCTCTTTTCTGGCTTCCCCATTTCTGCACAGCCAGTATCATTTCCTAATTCAACCTGCTTATTAGCAAAGCTAGCCAGTCTCCCAGCCAACTCATCCTCTGTCTGCTTCTCTCACCCCACTCCTCTTTTTCTCTCTAACTCAGGCCCTTATTAATAAAGCTGCCCTGGAACTAGAGGATCCTGGCTGGTCTCCTGTCCTTTGCCCCCAATCCTCTCCAATGATTCAGCAATCTGCCGCCAGATGGGTCTTCTAAAAATTTCTTTTCATTTTTTTCCTTTCACACCCCAATCTTCCTATCCCAGATGAAATGTTCTGTAGGAACCCATAACTCTTATACTCCAGAACTGTAAGTCCTCAACTGCGGCCTCACTGTCCATGCCCCCAGCACTACATGTAGCAGATTACTCAAATAAATGCGGATTCACAATATCTATCTGAAACCCCTGGGGCCACATGTGATTTGGGATTCATACTTCTTTCTGATTTTAGGATGACAATATGGTGCATTAAACATACTTTATGTAACATCCCAGTGGACCTCGAGCAACACTTCATAGTCAAGTGCACTGATATTTCTGCAGCAAAATGTGTAAATTTCACCCTTGTAAAAAATAAAGACTATAAATAGCCTCCCATTAGGTTTTGCCACAAAATATACGAAAAATTTTGGTTGGTAGGGCTTTTTAGATTTGAGAATTGTGATTAAGGGACTGAGGATGTATACTCATCCATGGCCATTTATCACTATCCAGACTTGAAAGAAGTAAGTTTTCTTTAAAAGTCTCCATACTGCTAACTTTGATTAATTCAGACTGGTCTTTTCCACAATTAGTCCAAATTATTGAGACCTCCCTTACAAAACTATCTTCAGATGATGAGACCTTTATAATCACAAGGTTGTCCCTATCATTTTACATTTTTTTCTAATTTTAACTCCATTCCCAAAGCATTTTCACCTTGTTTATTTTTTAAAAAAGTTATTTTTTTAGCTGCTTATTTTAACAAAATGTAAATGAAGTCATTTTGCTTTTCTCTACCTAAAGAAAGGCTTTGGTGAAGTCTTAGATTGATTATCTTTCAGCAGGGTGGATTTATTTACATTTTAAAAATCCCAGTTATGCTGACTTTCTCCCCTAAATAAGAGTTAAGCCTTTAAAGTGTGAGTTCATCTAATGTCTAACCTAAGTTTATCAAGCAAATCACAGAAAACCCCCTACATACAGTTAAACATATACTGAAATCACTCTTTAGGTCAAGTTTTAACTTGACAAATAACCCTGCTTTAAATACAGCCAAGCCAAACACTAAGCCAGCAGTGCAGGGTTTGTATACACATTGTGGGACGCTGGCCGTATGGGTCGCAGCATTCTGACAGGCAAGTCCTAGGCAGTTATTTTGACATTAGAAAGTCACAATCCATCAAGTTAACAGCAGGGCAATAATTTTGGGACCAGGGAGACGGCCATTCAAAATGACACTGTGGGAAGTAAACAGTAGTTCCAAGAGCCCCTGTTGGAGTATGAAGACATAAACTAAGCAGAATTTCTTTCCACCTCTAGAACCAGCTATTATGTAATGTGGTTTTGTGTAAGCACGTTGTTTCTGGTGTTTGAATAGAAAAGCCCTGCCTGCAAAGCTAGAAAGCATGCAGGTATCTGGATTCCCCGACTGGATGTGTGGAGATAGATGAGAAGAGATGGAACTGTTCTTATGAGACTCAAGAATGACAAAGAGTTGCCTTCCCCACTCCCACGCTCCACCCCTAGCTTGTCACAAACCATTTCCAATGACCTGTGATACCCGACACCAGTATTTCAGATGTTACTGGATTCTTTCTGCATTGCAAACTAATCAGTTCTCCAGCGCCCTGTGAAACAGGGCTCTTTGAGTATGTGGAGGAGACTTGGACTTTATTCTTGAAGGGGCTGTGGGGCCAATAACCCTGCTGTGAGTCCTGGCCTGCACATACCCGGCCTCGGTCTCCTGGACAAATGAATGCAGACGGAGGCTACTGAGTGCTGCTGAGATCCTCTCCACAGCCGGGAAGGAAGACAGCAACTGGCAGAAGCTTCCTAGCTGCCGGATTGGTGGTAGGTGGGGTGGGTGTAGGTAGGAAGTATGAACTAGAGTGCAGTGGTTCTCAGATTTTCTCATTTCACAATAACTCTGAGAACACACACGTAAGCCCTCCAGGATGGCCATGCTGTGGATAAGGAGAAGCAAGCACATCCTTCCTTCTACCCTGAAAAGAAGAAAAAAAAAAGGAAGAATGGATAAAAAATGATGTCCTGATGGCTGACATGGCAAAACAGAGCACTGGATGGATATATTTAGATACTATGGCCAAGAAGAGAGACGAAATCTGGGTGGCATGGTTTTCTCAATGAGCTGTCTTGTTTCCATGGAAACTGAGGTGGTCTCTATGGCGGCCCACATCCCTTGGGGTCATGAGCTACCCTACCGGGAACTAGCACTCCAGCCACTGCCCTCCCCTATATTCCTGGCTGCCAGCCTGATATACAACACGTAAAGCAAATTATTCTTAGGTTATACTTCATTATTTTAAAGAAAAAAAATTCATTATGTGGGCGAAATATCAGCAGGTAAAGACCAATAAGCTCCTAAAGAGAAGATGAAGAGGCTTATTACTGTAAACATTTTATTTTAATAAACTTTTCTAGCTTAAATTTTCTCCTTCTTTTCTAAAACCTAACGGTATATGAATGACTACATCTGTAAGCTGAAAGTATCCGAAAATTCACACATCTCAGAAAAGTAATTCTTCAGCAACCAAGAGTAGAAGCAAAGCCAACGACGTTTCCATACCTGGAGCTGATATTCTTCCGTGCAGCACAGATTCACTGGGCAGCAGTTCTTTTGAATTAGAGGTGAATGGTGATTGTCTAAATGTGTCCTCTGAAAAGAAAGGGCTGGGATGGGGGAGGGGGAGTGAGGTTTAGTAAATTAAAGTTATTTAAGACACCCAGAACATCTGGCCCCAAACACACACACAATATTGGACAAGGTGTTGTTTTCAATGGTGTTTAAGAATATAATTAAGTGAATATAAGAAGACTGTGCTTAAAATGGAGAAAAAGAAAAGTCGTCATGTCAGACAAGTGCCAGCTGTACCTTCTGCCTATGGGTTTTATATTTGGGGGAATATACGAAACATCATCTTTGAAACACTGTTAAATCCACAGAAAAAGACAGCCGAGCAGTATGTTTTCTTCTTGCTCTGCTCTTTCCGTGTGTATGTTGCGCCCTGCCTGGGTCAGAATCAGAAAGGGCCTGTCCTTGCTTTTCCCAGGGTAGAGATGGAATTGTCTGGCTCACCCATGTTCTGTCACCTGATCCTTCAGGGACCCACTGCACACATCAAGACAGATGGCTGGGGCCAGGGACAAATACACTGAAGGAAACATGTCACTCGTCCCCACAGAAACAAAAACTGCAACTTGAAATTGCGTTGGTTCTGAAGGAGTTAAAGTCAGAAAATGGGGCTGCCAGAAGGGACCTCAGGAAGCTCCCTCACTTAACATGAAAGAGAAGTCTTGACCTAAGTGACCCTAAGCTCCCCTAGTGACCCAGCTAGAACTAGAATTGGGGCCACCAGGCATCCTGCCAGGGTTCCCCCTAAAACCATGGCCACTGTGAACACAAAGGATTAAATGTTTCTAAAGGCCGGGCGCAGTGGCTTATACCTGTAATCCCAGCACTTTGGGGGGCCGAGGTGGGCAGATCACGAAGTCAAGAGATCAAGACCATACTGGCCAACGTGATGAAACCCCGTCTCTACTAAAAATACAAAAATTAGCTGGGTGTGGTGGCACGTGCCTGTAGTCCCAGCTACTCGAGAGGCTGAGGCAGAAGAATCGCTTGAACCTGGGAGGCGGAGGTTGCAGTGAGCCGAGACTGTGCCACTGCACTCCAGCCTGGTGACAGAGTGAGACTCCGTCTTAAAATAAATAAATAAATAAATAAACGTTTTTAATTAGAGGATTCTAACTTGGTCACAGGGTCCATCTTCCATTCCTCTAAAATAAAATGTGAATAAGTACTGCGATCACATGTGAGAATACTGGAGTATCTATCAGAGTCCCACATAGAAAACGGAAAGCCCTATCTATTTAAAACAGAGGAAATTCAACCATAGGTACTGGGTACCCAGATGGTGGAAGGTCCATGGGGCAGTAACACAGCCCAGAGACAGGAAGTGCAGGAAGCCACTGTCACCCTGAGGCTGGAGGGACAAAAGGAGGAGATAAATGGAGCCCAGGTCATGGGAGCTGGAGCACTGGAGGAGAGGCAGTTGCCGTGGGAGACAGAGAGGGCATGGGAGGATACCCAGGCTCTTCCTTGAGCCCCATCCCTCCCTCCCCCCAGTGCCTCTGATTGGCAGAACCTTCCCAGAAGGCAGGGAAACGCAGCCAGGAGGGATCACTCCCCGCCCCCTGCCCCCCACCACCACTCCCCTGGGCAAAACCGCAGATCTGGAGCAGAAAAACAGAGCAGGCCTAGGACTCCCAGGACTCGTGCTTCTTTGCTAAACATGCCACAAAGCTATGGTTGCTATTATTAAATTTTGAAAAAGGAAAGTTAAGATGAAAATGAAAGCCACTTTTTAAAACATAAAACATACATTGATAGGTAATACAGTTTTACATGACTATGTTAGGCTAGATTTAATGCAACTTTGTATGCTATGGCTTTTCTTTGTATCTTAAACACAAACCAATTTAAACAGGCTTAAAAAGTGAACACTGACTATAGGCTAGTAGGAGGCAGGAAGTGGGGAGAAGCGAAGGGGCAGAAATGTCGCTTCCTACCAAACATCTCATAACCTGCAAGTGACTAACTTCTTTAAAGGACAAGGCAGTGCAGCATGGTGGCTAAGTGGACTCACTCCAGAGTAAGCAGTTATGGGTTCAAATTGCAGCCCCTCGACTTAGCAGCTGTGCGCCTTTGCACATATCATTTACCTTCGCCAAGCTTTCATTTCTTGTCTATAAAATGGGATAACAGTATCCACCCGTCACAGAGGAGCTATGAGGATTTACTCAGATAGTCTCTGGAATATGCTCTGCCATAGTGCCTGGCACACAGTAAGTGCTCAATAAATGAACTATTTTTTACTTGTATCTGTCTAGAGCAACGGAGAGCACAAATTAGTCAACTTATCTGCACAAGTTAACACAATGTGTAGAGTATCCTTGATACAAAAGATGTTACAAAATGAATGAAGAAAAGGCCCCTCTGGATTGGAAAGGTGAGTTATCTGCGGGGGTTAGGCTAATTTTCAACCCTTCCATAAATAAAACTGTGAAGGATCAAAGAACTCTCAGGGAGGTAGAGACCTTGGAGGACTGCTGGTCAAACCCAGAGTGTAAGATTTTCACAAAGAGCTATAACTTCGAAGCTTACACACAGGTGACAGCGACACTCTCGCATCTGAGTGGACAATTCACATGGGAAACACTGTGGGGGAGCTCATGGGCACAGGGTAAAGGTCAGGTAATAGGCCTTGGTGTTTCCATGACTATGGCTATAGAAATTACCTTGAAATCTGAGAGTTCAGGGGAGCCATTGGAAGTGTTTGGACTGAAATGTAGAGAGTTCGATTTGGGGGCAAGAGTCCCAAGAGGGGTCCCCTAAAGGGTGTAAAATTTCACTGCCACAGAGAAACTGTGTACTACCTTCATTCCCTCAGTTTTGTGGCAATTATTATTATTTCTGAGACGGAGTCTCGCTCTGTTGCCAGGCTGGAGTGCAGTGGTGCAATCTCGGCTCACTGTAACCTCCGCCTCCTGGGTTCAAGCGATTCTCCTGCCTCAGCCTCCCGAGTAGCTGGGACTACAGGCATGTGCCACCAGGTCCAGCTAATTTTTGTATTTTTGGTAGAGATGGGTTTTCACCATGTTGGCCAGGTTGGTCTCGATCTCCTGACTTCATGATCCACCTGCCTCGGCCTCCCAAAGTGCTGGGATTACTGGCGTGAGCCACTGCGCCTTTTAAGGTAATTATAGAGTGGGCGCCCATCATATAATGTTCACTCAGGCACTGGGAACCTCACGGTGAGCAACAGCAGCTATGGTTGTGGATGTCAGGGAGTGAGCGTTTACCTAACAACTACATACACAAACGGGAACTGCAAGGAAGGCTAGGGCCATGGAGGAGGGGACACAGTGTGACCAGGCCAGGGAGCCCAGGAAGGGCCTTCCTGCAAAAGCCACCATAAGCTGAACGGAGAGTAGGGTCATTAGCGTTTTAAGGAGCTGGGGAAGGTGGCCCCAGCACTGCGAGAGAGCACAGCCAGTCTGCAGAGCTGCAGGAAGGCCCGTGGTGGAGGGTAATGAGGCTGGATGCTGTGTGCAGGGATCATGGCTTTGTCCCTACAGCAGTGAGGGCACTGCAGTGTTTTAAGTAAGGGAGTCAGGGAACCAGCCTGCAGTTTCAGAAAGCTCCATGTGGCTGCAGCAGACAGTGAGGCCTGGGGGGCTTGCAGAAGACAAGGCACGCGGCCAGTGCAGCAGACCAGATGGGACATGGTGATGCTGGCGGCCAAAGTTCCCAGCCAGCAGCGACACTCCCAGGTTGAAGAAGAGTTTAAAAGAGAGGGCTGGTCAAGTACATTTAAGAATGACCTTCACCTAGCTTTCCAGGTGAAGCAGGCAGGCGATGCCATGCTATGTGCTGGCAGTAGTTTCCTGGGTCTTGCTAAGTAGTGGCAACGGGCTAGTGTGTGTCTTCCCACGCTCTCTTCCAAAGCGCAGATTCCTGCTGATGTGAGGAGTGGAGCCCTATCATCATTGAGCTGCTCCGAAGAAATTGAATTGAAAGAGAGACAAACACTGAGGGAAAAAACATTCAAAATAATTTTCTACCCTGGATGCCAGCTTTACCCTGTATAGAAAAGGAAAGATTTCTTTTGAGGGAGCAGAGAATTAGAAGGGAGTCCTGCTGCATACTAAAAATGCACAAAAGGGCTGCCAATGTTTCTGTGGGGCAAAGAATCAATGGAGAAACTTTCAGAAGGGAAGGCAGCTTAAGGCTGGTGTAAGTCTTATCTACAAAGAGAAGATATTAGGTTAACAGAGAATCGGTCTCAGGCCAAACACGCAGCCGCCATGCTCTCATTCAGATCCGTTCATGCCAGGAGGTGGGGAGTGTGGTGGTTTTGCAGAGAGTTTGGAATCAGAAAAATCGAAGTCTGAATTCCACATCGGTCACTTCATAGTTAAGGGACCTTTGTCCAATCAATAACCCCTCTGGCCTCAGTTTCATCACTGAAAAAGAGTTTTAACAATGCCATCTTTTAATGGGGTGCTGTAAGGGTTCAAATGAGATACTTCATGTTAAAGTTCTCAGTACATAGTACATGCTCAATAAAAAGCAGCAGCACACACTAAGTATCTGGCATTGATTTAAAGTGCTTTGTGTGTATTCACTGCACTTGGTCTTCATAAGAACCCTCTGAGAGTAGATACCATTATTATAGTAGTTCCCCTTATCCACAGTTTGGCTTTCTGTGATTTCAGTTATCCACAGTAAGTACAATAAAATGTTTTGAGATAGCACATTCGCATAACTCTTGTTACAGTTTAAGAATATTGTTATACAGAACACTATTATAATTGTCCTAGTTTATTAGTTATTGTTGCTAATCTCTTACTATGCCTCATTTATAAATTAAACTTTATCATATGTATGCATAGGAAAAAGCATTGTGTATATATAGGGTTTAGTACTATTTGAGGTTTCCGGCAACCACTGTGGGTCTTTTTTTCTTTTTTGAGACAGAGTTTCGCTCTTGTTGCCCAGGCTGGAGTGCAATGGCGTGATTTCAGCTCACTGGAACATCTGCCTCCTCCGTTCAAGCGATTCTCCAGCCTCAGCATCCAGAGTAGCTGGGATTACAGTGCCACCACGCCTGGCTAATTTTTGTATTTTTAATAGAGACAGGGTTTTTCCACGTTAGCCAGGCTGGTCTCGAACTCCTGACCTCAGGTGATCTGCCTGCCTTGGCTTTCTAAAGTGCTGGGATTACAGGTGTGAACCACCACGCCCAGCCAACCACTGTGGATCCTGAAACGTATTCCCCGTGGGTAAGGAGGGGCTACTGCATTACTATTTTACAGGTGTAGAGACTTAGGTGCACAGAAGTTATGTAGTGGCCCATGCTCATGAGTTGAGCATGTTGGCTTCTCCATCTGCACTCTTTCCTGCTCAGCTATACTGCCTTTCGTTGGTCTCTTAACACCTACAGAATTTATGGACAATAGACTCATGATTCCTTGGAACAGACGGAGAAAAGGAAGAGACAGAGAAAGGGGAGCTGGAGGGGAGTAGAGAGCAGCCGTTTCAGTATAAAGGTATTGAAGGAAGCTGAAAGACTTTTCTATTGAGAGAAGCTGAAAGACTTTTCTATTGAAAAATAGAGCAAGTAAAAATAATTTTTTGTTGTTATTTTCCTATTAAAGTTAAGATATGCCCGATTTTCTAAAACTTCTGCCACTCACGGGCTGGTCAGTTTGCAACTCTTGAACATTCTCCACTGCTTCTGAGAGCAAGCCTGTCTCTGCTAGTAACTCTAAATGAAGAAGGAAGGTAACGAGGTCGTTAGCTGTTTGTCAGCTTCGATTTCGCCAAAGCTGTAAAGTGCATGGTGGCACTATGGCTACATACGCATCTGTGTCTTAATCCCTGTGCTGCCCAGATTAGTATCAGGCTTCAGGAAGGAATAAAAACTAAACTTGGAGCATGTCCTATAGTCCAGAGCTTGCTTCATGGGATTAGAGCTCCAATAGCACTCACTGGTCATCCTCAACTCTCTGCCCAAGGTACTACGAAAACGGAAGACACTCCATGTGTAACTTTGTGCCATGAACGTTCATGTTAGAATGCCAAGATCATACTCCGTCAGTTCCTTTTCTTCACCTGTGCCTCACGGTGACTGTAAGGTACAGAAGCACATGCGTTCTCAGGTGACGCCCAGCTCTGCAGGGGACAAAGCACTTCCGTAAGGAGTGGTGAGGCTGACACCTCGTTCATGCTGTTCAGCGACTGTCACTGTTGGCGGTGGGCAGTGGAGAGGCAAGTTCCAGGAGGTACCAGACACAGGAGGGAGTGGGCTGCATCTTCCGAGGGAGGAAAACATCCATGAAATGCACCAGACTTTACGACGTGCCGCCCAGCGTGTATGTACTGTCCTCCGACTGGTGACTTCAGCCAGTTACCAGAGAAGGAGCCAGTTCCTGAACACCATATAGCCCTTGCTTCCGAATCTCCAGCTGCCTAAACTTTAGTCATTTTATTATCAAAAAGCCCCTCTATCCAGAAAGTAAGCCAAGGAAGTGGCAAAAAGAAAAAAAAAAAAAGATTTATTTCTGGTTAATATTTTTGGTAAAAAGTTGATAGAGAAGGTGGTGGAAATAGCTAATAGGGAGGGGACTGTCACTTATTTTCACTCAACAAAATCATCATCTACCTCAACATATTCCTGTGGCCTGGGTCAAAGACAGGGTCCTGGAAGACTTACATAATTCATATAAATATTCAGCAACTATTCAGTAGCAGCATCTGGAAGTTGATGGTATGGACTTAAACAGCCCAGTCTCCCTGTTACTTTCCCTGAGTTTTGCTATTTAGAAAATACAATCTTAGAAAACTTCTATCTATTTGAGTTTCTTTTTCTAGATACAAGTAAAATGGCTGTAGAAAGCATATTTTGATTTTTCTCCTGTAGAAAATCTCTAAGGGCTAAGATATGAAGGGTCAGGGCTGTCATAGCGAGTGGACAATTCCAGGCCAGGCGTGGGCTGTGGGGTCAGAGCACAGGGCTGGGAAAGGAAAAGATTTACAGTAAATAATAAAACAGTCCATAAAAGATTATGGCTCTAAATAGCGATACATTTTGCTAAGTGCCTATTGTGGCACCAGTATTTCCACCTTTAACACCTGAGGGCCAACAGGGAGTTTTGCTTCATCCAGAAGAGAAGGCCCATCTGCTTAAAACCAACCTTCCCCACGTGCCACCACTAAAACCAAACGTCACAGGGATTCTCATTTTGACGGCAATAATAAAACCAAAAGAGAAAAGAAAAGGTGAGTACAGACTGTGAGAGAAAGTTCAGAAAATACTTTGGTTTGGTAATGACACAATAGTTTTAAAGGAGCAATAGAGAAGAAACAGATTTTTTTTCCCTAAGAGACAGTTACTTTCAAGACTATCGGGAATGACAAATAGAAAAGAAAAAGATTAAACAAAGAAAAAAAGACTGCACTGTAATGTGCTTTTACTTAGAACTCAGAAGGGCCTAGATAGATCAGGGTGGCATGAAATTCTATTAAATGTGAGTTTCTGGCAATCATCCTAAAGTGACAGTCTGACTTCTATCTGTGCAGAGATAAATTACTTTAGTAATTTTTAAAAAAAATAATGAATCTTAAAAAAAAATTCTTCAGTGAATTAATCAAGTAAAAGTATTCGATTATCTATTCAGCCATATATTATGCGACCTAACAGGGTTTACAGATTTCTTTCGAGAGCTGGGTGAAACATGTGCAAAAGAATCTGGGGCAATTTTTATTTTCTTTTGTGTTACTCAAGGAAAATTTAAAAACAAGTTATCTGACGTGGATATATGTCTGAGAAACTATACTGCAAAAAGAGAGCTGGAAGTCCCTGTGTGGGGTAGAACAGTTCTCTGGCAGCCAACCTGTTCTCTCTCTAACTGCTACCTGCTCCCCAGCAGACCTCAGCCCCTGGGCCCCTCACCTGGTGGCTTTTCTATCCCTCCTGGTAACACCGTCTTCCTCCTCTCTACCCAGACCCAGTTATTAAGCCACTGCAATACTGGTTTTCCATGTTGATACATCATACTATTTTTTTAAGAACTGAAATACCATCGACGTGTCCATAATCGCTGAACCAGTATTTTTAAAACTCTGACCTCTGAATCACTTAGACCTTGAGAAACCCTCCAGGAGTCACACACGGCATTAACATTTTGAAGTGAAAGGAAGTAGTAGTTGAGAAATCAGTATTCCATGTCTCCGAAAGCCACAAGAAAACGCAGGCAACAGACCAAAGTCATCTCAAGAATTAATCTGACTTTAGTTCAAAAATCTTTTGACGATGTGGAATATGCATGTTACGGAATTAAAACGGAGACAGGTAACCTGCATACGGAATCTCTAAGTCTATGCTTCATCGAATGACGCGAAAGGAAATGAGGACAGACCGGAAACGCCTCTTTGAACAAAAACCAGAGCTTGCTAATAATAACAGATTATAGGCCTTGCCAAAGGAGAAAAAAGGTGTGTTTTTTTTTTAATGATTCTCAAACATATCAACTAAGAAAGGTGGGATTATTCAACGACAAGGAAAAAAGGAAATATTTGAATTAGTTATGACTATCTCCTCAGCATTTCCTCAAGTACTTTAAGGTCAGAAGACACTCTTGGAGAAGCTGGAATAACTTACATGAAAATAAGCTCACACTCAAAAAACACTTTATTTTTAGATATTCCACTTTTTAAAAAGATCTAATAACAGTATTTCATTTTCAACTTAATTTTCAAGATTAATGCAGTTTTCTTCACTTCTAATGATTTTGTTTTTCTCAAATATTACTTCCTTTTACTAATTTATTTGCTAATAACAGAATAATGTTTAATATTTCTTTTTATATATTTATATGTGTACATGTTGTGTAACATTTATAAGTGATTGTATTTGAAATATATTAGGTGCTTAGTTCTACATATTTTTGTAAAAGATTTTCAAACATTTTAATAAACAAAATACAAATACTCTATACAGATACATCAGTATCATGTGAAATATAGAAGGAAACTCTGATACAGTCTTTCTGTTCTGTGGTAGCAATCAGTCTCTGTGGCCTAGGACCATATGTGGTCTTCCTAACTTTCTCATTTTAATTTTGAATAAGAAGTTATATCGCTGTTGCTTCTGAAATGTGCCCAGATATTAAGATGTTATGTATAAGAATCAGGGCCAGTTGTCTTACTTTCTTGCAATCGATGAAAAAGGTAATCTATAATGAAAGAAAACAGTTTTAATGGTACTGATGAACACTGTTCTTCCCTTTTCAATACCACAGCAATGAGGACCCCGGTTCCTGAAGGATTTTATTGTAATGAAAAGAACCCTGGGTGGCAGGTTAGGGAATGTGGGGGTGGACAAGAGTGCCCAAGATTAAAAATGACTGTGAGTCTCTGCCCTGAAGACAACCCTGACTATCTGAAAGAGAAAATGCCTTATTTGACCATACAAGGGACATAACAGAGACCTCCTGTGACCCCCGTTGGTTAGGCCTGAAAACTCAGTCATTGATCGTGTTGGGCTCACACATTTTCAGAGAAAGAGGGGCTATTGTGAATAAAACTTGGATTAATCCCTATACGTTGGCAAGCTTCAGCTGGGGCATTTATCTAAAAATTGAGTCTGGCATTGCAGATTCAGTGGGTTTCTAAATAGGGCTGTGGCAGAGGGGACTCAAGGGTACCCCATCACTCTGCTAGCATCTAGGCAGCAGATTTTCTTCTTTCATTTTTGGAGATGACAAGGAAGCTAAGATGGGTTTCCTCTTCTCTGATTCACTGATGTGACTGTGCACTTGGCCGGGACCAATCAAATAGTAACTCTGCAGCAATTAAAAACTACAGGCGTTGCTAATTTTTTAAGATGTGAAACAGTATTACGGAAAATCTCCTTACTTTTTAGAGATATATACCAAAGAATCCGGGAATGAATGTTTGGTATCTGGGATGTGATTTAAAACATAGGAGGAAAAGGACCTGGTAAACCAAGTGTGGCAAAATGTTGACACTTGTTCAATACAGGTGATGGGAATATAGTGATTTATTACTTTCTTCCTTCTATTTTGATTAAAAAATTTCATAATAATAAAAAACCAGTAGCAACAACCAAACAAAAAATCCGACTCACAGAAGCCACCAAACAGAATAAGAAATGACAGTAAAAGAAAATACAAGGTCATGCATGGTGGCTATGCCTGTAATCCCAACACTATGGGAGGCTAAGGTAGGAGGATCACTTGAGCCCAGGAGTTCGAGAACAGCCTGGGCAACAACATGGCGGAAACCCAGTCTCTACAAAAAGTACAAAAATTAGCCAAGGGTGGTGGCGCATGCCTGTAGTCCCAGCTACTTGGGAGGCTGAGGTGGGAGGATCACTTGGGCCGAGGAGGTGGAGGCTGTAGTGAGCTGAGATTGTGCCACTGCATTCTAGCCTGGGCAACAGGGCAAGACCCTGTCTCAAAACAAACAAACAAACAAAAAACACAAAAGAGCAGATACAAATGTCTACCCAGGAACAAAATGCTTAAAAGCACTAGAAATCAATAAATGAAAAGATTTTAAATGGAAGATATAATTTTTCACCCTTCAATTGTTAAAAAAAATGTTAGTGATAAGCACAGAGTTGGTCAGGCCTTTGAAACATTCTCTGTCTCTCTCTGTCTCTCATGAAAACCGTTACCATGACAGAGTCCATCTTCTTAAAAGTCATTTTGACAATTCATACCAAAAGCCTGAAAAATGTGAATGCTGTTTTAAGTCATTTTATGCCAGCATTCTTTATATTAATGATTTCTTTGGGGGGGAGACCCTTGAAATCCAATAACAAGGGACTGATTAAATGAACTGTAACACAGGCAAATACTGAATACTATGCAAATATTAAAATAATAATAGAATGTCCATGGAAAAATGGACAATCTTATATATTGCTAGGTGAAAACAGAAGATTATAAAACTGTATATGTATTCGGATTCAATTACACATACATAAATATAGACTTATAAAGATAAATGTATACATATATAAATGGAAAAAAAATCCACCGCTAAGTTAGTTGGTGGTGTGTATCCTTATATACCAACTTAGCGGTGGCTGTCTCTAGCTAGTAGGACTAAAAGTATGTTTTCTTCTTTATGTGCTCCTATATTATCTGGAAACAAGTTACTTTTAAAAGTTAAAAATAAGTATTAAATTTTACTGTTTAGGATCCTTTACTTTAGAAAAGACTCGGTCTTTTAAAGAGAAAGCTCTGAGGAACAGCTGTAAAAGTCACAGGCAGAAACAAGTCCATCTCAGTGAGGACCCTCTGTGTCGGTCGGCTTCAGTTTTAGAAGTCTGAAAGCTGTGGAAGAGGTTGTATGCAATACTGTAAAAATACAGCATCTCAGGAAAATATACGTATTGTTCATGTTTTATATTTTCCTCTTTGAAAAGCATAAATGCCTCCTATTTCAGACTGTCTTAAAGGTGGGCCAATATGTACAAGCTAACACCGAGTTTTCAAGGAACAAGTTCCTGTCGCTGCTCCAGCATTCATGCACTGTGGAGCCAGGAAACTTCTCGGGACACGGAGCACAATGCCAGGCCTTGTCGAGGGCCGATGCAGTGCAGAGGCCAGACCGGGGGAGCCAGCGCCGACCGCAGACCAAGGAAGTGAGCCCTGCACGTCCGGATACTCGAAATGTCAGCTTGTGGAGGATCTCCCACAGGAATCTGACTTTATACACAAACAAAGACAACGAGCTTTCTGCTGAGGTGAGCTGAGAATGGATGCACCGAGTCTCTGCAGTGATGCAAGACTCTGCCATGTGGAAGTTACAGATGTTACTGCTGAAACAATGTGGACTGCCTCCTGGCCCACCTCATCATGCGAGAGGGCTGCTTCACAGAGGTCAACCCTTGACAGACTGATACATTTCCAGTAACAACCATGAAGACACTCTTGAGAGAAAATTCCAGATAACAAGAGCACTTAAGACACATATACTTTTTGGTTATATCTTCCTTGCATAACCTGCCGAAGGTAGCTAGAGAGGAACACAGTCTCTGGATGTCTACTGACAGAGACTTATCAATTCACACTTCATTCCTGACTATTAGGAGTTATAAAAACAAGAGAATACTATTGCAAGCTAGTAGAAATAAAGATGAGAGTGTCCATGGGAAAAGAAAAGATAGGTACAGTCCTCTTCAGATCCTGAAAAGGAGATTTAAATTTGCCTCTTAAGAGAAACACAACACTGAACCATTCTGGAAGCATGTTGTTCAAAATGACAATTCAGTATTGACGTCACGAGTGGGATGAAAAATGGGAGAGGGCAAAAATGGTAGATATCTATCTACAGGACAGTGGAGTACAGAAAAGGAAAAAGTACTGAGAAAGGGCTTGGTGAAATGGGAAGGAAAAACAAATCCAAATGGTAACAATGCACTAAGTAGTTTCAGGCTGTGTGTGTGTGTGTGTGTGTGTGTGTGTGTGTGTGTGTGTGTGTGTGTGTATCTCCATTGCTTTCAAGGATCAGTTTTAATTTCTTTGAAAAACAGAAACTCAAAGATACGTTGCAAAGAATGTCTTGCCGACGAAAAGACTCTCAAGTCAGCATGGGTGTCAGCGCAGCTGCAGACAGTGATGCAGGCTGTGCACTGCACAAAAGCGCCACATCTAGACGGCCGTGAGCAACATCACAGCCATCACATTTACTGTGACAATACTCCAGTAGATGGCAGTGTACTAAGGGAGGGAGTCTTTTTAAAATGTACAATGGCACCATGTGGCCCCCAAACAGCCTTGAGTTCACCGAAAAGAAATGAATGTCCTAACTGAAGGGACTCCCTGAAATGAGTAGCAATTTCCATTCTTTGGAAATAGAATGCTCATTGCATTTAATTCTAAAGTCACAAAATGCAAAGGGTAAAGAGAATATACGGAGACCTCCTCAAATACCAATTTCATTTGCTCTGTTTCTGGTGGCTTTTCTTAATTGCTTCTGTCTAATTCAGTGTTCTCTGAAAGTAATATTTTACTTTTTAAGGTAATAGAGCATTATTCTCTTATTCCTTCCGAAGAAATGAAAACGGAAAATTGTGCGAATTGAGGCAGCACATCATGCTTTTACAAATTTGTGCAATTTCTATTACTGAATCATAAATATTTAAGGACACGCATCCAAACCATCACAAAGGCAAATTCTGCATTAGACGATTCCAAGTGAATATGTCTTTTAGTAAACACTCTGTGCCATTATCTAAATCACAGAAAAATAGCCTGCATTTCAAATTCTGAAAATTGGGCAAATTAAATACTGGTCTGCACAGCATGATATGAGTCTATCTTTCTCTGATTTTCCCACTTCTGCTTTTTGTCTAGTAATGGAGACAAGAACAATTCAGGAGACCTCTTCCTTGCTTTTGGAAGAAAGCAAGCCAGGTGTGAGAATTATTTCTTATAGGCCTGCAATCTTATACCCCCACGGACACTGAATTATTAATGGGAAAAAGAGAGAACAAATAACCAAGAGAGCGTTCTTGGCAGCCACTGCTTGAAGTTCATGGTGTTACACAATATTGAGCATGTCCAATTCACCTGCCAGGAGCTATCTGAGTCTTACTCTAGGGTTCCATTTGCCTGTTTCGATCTTATCCAGCACCTGGTGGAGTGATGGTCCCTGTCAAAGGATGCACATCTTTTTATTCCGTTCAACTTTGAGATCTGATTATGATATAAGGCCTCATGTATTTTCATCTACCAAATGATCATAATAGCCACTTATCTGCTCCCTCCAGAACCTAGGCTTGTGCTGGGAAAGGAAATAGAAAAATCAGGATTTTATTAGTCTCAAATTTTCGGTCCTTCTGTTCTCATGGGTCTGGCTGGGACCATCTCCTCGTCTCATTTGTCAGATAGAATGGCATTAAGAACACTCAGTCCACACAATATCTCAGAGGAGACCCACAGCCTTCTCTACACTTGGATTGAATTTTCTAGACTCTGAGGTTAAACCGGGAAAAGGACGGCTGTTTTAGCATTTACAGTGAAGTTCCATCTAAAGCACTGATTCAATGGGAAGTGCCCGATGAGGACACAAACAAGGGTGGAGGGAAAAGGTCAAGGCCTCGGTGAGCAGCACCATGATTCAGTCATTCCAGCTGCTAAGCAGACTGATTTTTCTGCCTGGCTACACGGTGTGGTTCGGTGGCTTGTTCTCCTCCTTTACTTTGGGAAGATTATCCTAATTTAAGCAGCTGAGTCTAAGTTTTTAGGATAAAAAAAAAGAGCATTCTCAAACCAGTTCTTAAAATGATGTCTGGGATTTACTTCAAAATAATCTACAGGGAGGGGGAAGTTGAGGAGGGAGATAGACAAAACATCATAAATCATTACCTGATAATTGTTTAAACTGGATGACAGACGCTTCTGTATATGTTTGGAATTTTCCATTATAAGAGTTTTAAAAATGTGGTAGAAAATCAGTGATGCAGAAACTTGATAGTTATTACTTTCAACCTTTAGCTTCACCTAAACCCCTTAAAAAAATCACTAACAAAGAATGCTGTTTCCCATCATTTTCACACTCCTTATCTACCCATTGTATAACAGAGGTACTAACAAGGAGCAGAGTTGCCACTGGACAGGTGTGAGGAGGGAGGAAAGTGCAGTCACCAGCGCTTAAGGGATAGAGAATGAACAGCACACATCCGTGGACTCTGTGTTTTCTCGGTGCAGGACACGGGCATCAGCACACGTATTGGAATGCCAAGCTACAGAGTGTTTCCTCTTGGGTGGCTACACTTTTCATTAGTTCTTGTGGTTGAAATGAGCATCAAGATCAATAATGATAAACAATTGTGAAGGAAGCTGTGGGTTTATAAAAGGCAAGGATAGAGTCAGCTCCTTTCTTCAATTTTGTGTCTCTTCTCTCCACCTCATGTCCTTGGATATCCAGACCATAGGATGAGGAGATGGCAAGGAGTGGAGGAGCGTGGGCATCCACCAGCATGAGAAAGGCAAGGGAAGGCTTGATCCCAGCGCTGCGCTGAGGCCAGCATACCAGGCCTACCCTTTACAAATTAAACTATCATAAACACACCTAGCTACTCTCAAAGAGCAAAATATTCTGAATTTGATTCCAATCACAAACCATCCTTCTGAATAGTTGGTTTCTTCTAAGAAATCAAACACAGAGGATATGATTACTGAATAAACATTCCATTAAGTACTTCAAAATCTGAAGATACGGAAATTCAGAGGCTTGATGTAAATGTTTTTGAAATGTATCACAAATCACACCTTAAAGCAAAATCCACACACTGATCTTGTACATGCAAAGTGAGAGTTCCTTCTAAAACAGGAGTCAGAAAAGAAGAAAGAAAGTTGGCATTTTTTTCCTGTTCCTGATATCAGTTAACTCAGGTTAAAGAGAATTTCTTGGCATAAAAAAATTTGATTCTACTCCACCTAAAGTAATAAGGCAAGAGGTAAAAAAGAGATTTATTTGTGGATAGGCTAATCGAGCAAGTTGCCTCTACTCAGAAAACAAACCACACACACACACCGAGGACTTTGTAGAACTATAAGCCAAGAATTCCTTAACGCTGATTTCTATACACCATATCAGGCCGAGGGCTCACAGGAAGAACCTCTTCCTTTGCTTTGGGCAAAAGATCTAATTTGGATTTCCTCTTACTCATAATCTCCCAGCAAGAGGAGAATTTAAGGATTGCATCATTTTTGCCAAATGTTTAAAAATTTTTTTTTCTCTTCCATCCTATAATCACGCTTCAGCTCCAGCCAAGGCAGTTTAGACCTGAGGCACATTAGAATCCTGTATGGGGCCTATTTGAGGCCGCCTCTTACGTCTTCCCAGAGAACACCTGAAAAGCATAAAATAATACGGTCTTGCAGCACATCTTGTTGTAGAAATGTTATGTAATCTTAAAGGGCCAGCAGAAACCTCCAGATCATGCTATTGGGGTCCTGCCCAGATCCTCCTTCCGGCACTAGTGTACCCAGCCCGGAGTTGCTGTAAGTGTTGCCTAATAAGTGAGTGAGTAAGAACCTGTCCCCACTGGAACCCAGTCACACGGGGGGTATACATGCCCTGTAGGGGATGACCTGAAGCTAGCGAACCTCCCGGGGGGGATGGAGCTGAAGTCAGAAACCAGCTGAAACCACATCCTCGCTCTCAGCTCCTTCTCCTTCTCCTTTCCTCTTCTGCCCCCATCACCTCCCTGCAGGTTCCTCTGGGAGTATTCCCTCAGTAAAGCACTTCCATGAGAGTTTCCATCTCTAGGGGACTTAACCTATGACAAGAATCCTATGGCAGCAAATAAAAATGAACATTTGTAATTTTTAGTCTGCTGTCTTTCAAGGACTGCTAGTCTGGCCAATTTCATCAATGCTGAGGTCCACAGACACAAGCATAAGACACTAAATACCCTTATGATGAGACGCAGGAGGAGGCAGGATGCACTCTGGGAGCTCACATCTCCTATTTAACACACAAAATAGCCTTTCCATCTCCCCAGAGCCATTTCCCAGTACAATCTGCAGTCCATCTTCCTAGTCCCATTTTCCGTCTGTGTACTTATATACAGACACAAGGCTTAAGACTAAGAGTGGTAAGACTTACCACTTTTCTGTTCTATTAGAACAAGTTTCCTTTCCCTAATCTATATAAAACTAATGTGAACCAGTCACTGTGGCTCACCCTTGAAATCCCAGCACTTTGGAAGGCCGAGGCAGGCAGATCGCTTGAGCTCAGGAGTTTGAGACCAGCCTGAGCAACATGGCGAAACCCCGTCTTTACAGAAAAATACAAAAATTAGCAGAGGATGGTGGCACATGCCTGTAGTGTTAGCTACTTGGGAGGCCGAGGTGGGAGGATGGCTTGAGCCTGGAAAGCAGAGGCTGCAGTGAGCCAAAACAGGACTACTGCACTCCAGCCTGGGAAACAGAGTGAGACTGTCTCAAAAAAATAATAATAAAATAAAGTAAATAAATAAACCCATTGTGAGGCAAGCTGGCTGTTTTGATTACTGTTTGAAATTTGATATTCCTAAACTCCAATTAATGGAATTTTTATTTTAAAACCTCAGGTTAAAGTTTAAAAGAGTACTGTCCACAGGTCTGATGATGCTCTGAGGTCAGCTAATAACACATCAAAAAGAAAAATATCATTTCCCTTTTGTTGCAATAATTAGAAACACAAAACCCAGCAACTGTTCCCATCAGGAAGAATCTTTCTCTGTTTCCCCAGAAAAGTTCCTTGATTTAAAGACTCCTTGGTAGCTACCAGCTAGTTCCCACTGTTCCTAGTTATTCATCTGAAAAACTCCTATTGCTCTTGATCATCCTGTAAAGCTAGTATCTTGGGCTAACTCAGAAACTAGAGGGAGGTTTGAAGGTGGAGAATTGTCCTTCAAAGGTGGAGAATGTGTTTCCCCTGAGCTCCTTTTCTGCAGTGGTGGGGTTTTCACCCGCTGGCTCTCACCTACAATGTTTCAGGTTTGGGTGAACTTCGAGGCTCCATGGGAGCAGCAGCCCTGGCCTGCCCTGCTCTTTTCACAGGGGCAGATGGATGGTGGATAGTCCACACTGGCTGACCTCCTCAGACTGCCTTTGGCAAGTGGAAAACTCCCTTGCCCACAGGGTGAATGATATAAATTTTCTCGCAATTTTTAAAAATATACTTTAAGTTCTGGCATACATGTGCAGAACGTGCAGGTTTGTTACATAGGTATACACGCACCATGGTGGTTTGCTGCATCCATCAACCGGTCATCTGCATTAGGTATTTCTCCTAATGCTATCTCTCCCCTAACCCCCTACCCCAACAGGCCCCGGTGTGTGATGTTCCCTTCCCTGTGTCCATGTGTTCTCATTGTTCAGCTCCCACTTATGAGCGAGAACATGCGGCGTTTGGTTTTCTGGTCTTGTGTTAGTTTGCTGAGAATGATGGTTTCCAGCTTCATCCACGTTCCAGCAAAGGACATGAACTCATCCTTTTTTATGAGTGTGTAGTATTCCATGGTGTATATGTGGCACATTTTCTTTTCCAGTCTAAGACTGATGGGTTGGTTCCAAGTCTTTGCTATTGTGAATAGTGCTGCAATAAACATGCATGTGCATATGTCTTTATAATAGAATGATTTATAATCCTTTGGGTATAATATACCCAGTAATGAGATTGCTGGGTCAAATGGTATTTCTGGTTCTAGATCCTGGAGGAACTGCCACACTGTTTTCCACAATGGTTGAATTAATTTACACTCCCACCAATAGTGTAAAATCATTCCTATTTTTCCACATCGTCTCCAGCATCTGTTGTTTCCTGACTTTTTAATGATCGCCATTCTAACTGGAATGAGATGGTATCTCATTGTGGTTTTGATTTGCATTTCTCTAATGACCAGTGATGATGAGCTTTTTTTCATACAGTTGTTGGCCACATAGATGTCTTCTTTTGAGAAGTGTCTGTTCATATCCTTTGCTCACTTTTTGATGGGGTTGTTTTTTTCTTGCAAATTTGTTTGAGTTCTTTGTAGATTCTGGATATTAGCCCTTTGTCAGATGAATAGATTGCAAAAATTTTCTCCCATTCTGCAGGCTGCCTGTTCACTCTGATGATAGCTTCTTTTGCTGTGCAGAAGCTCTTTAGTTTAATTAGATCCCATTTGTCAATATTGGCTTTTGTTGCCATTGCTCTTGGTGTTTCGGTCATGAAGTCCTTGCTCACGCCTATGTCCTGAATGGTAAATGCCTAGGTTTTCTTTAAAATCCTTGCCTTCCAAATAATGCTGGGAGGCTAAAAAAAAAAGTTGGGATATCCTTGGTGACAAATTATCAGCCTATTGTCACAGAGGCAATTAGGAGCAGGGCTGCGATAAGACAGAAGGAGGCCTTCATGAGATACAGACCCAGCTCC
The DNA here is from genome assembly GCA_004027835.1 of Alouatta palliata. Taxonomy (NCBI): domain Eukaryota; kingdom Metazoa; phylum Chordata; class Mammalia; order Primates; family Atelidae; genus Alouatta; species Alouatta palliata. The sequence goes on from PVKV010013720.1 coordinate 55,281, forward strand.
CAGTCCCAGTTGAGCCACCCAGCTCAACTCTCAGGCCAGGAGACTTCCGCATAGAGGATGATAATCTACTTCACAAAATTACTATCAGGAATACAAAACAATAATGTATGAAAACTTCCCCAGCAAAGTGCATCTACTAGACATTTAGTAAATATTAGTGGTCTTCCTCCTTTATTTCTGTATTGTTTCTACCATCTGAGAAATCCTGGTAGAAAATGGTGTAAAGGGTGTGACTCCTCTGAACCTGGTGGGAGAAAGCGGTTTGGGGACAACATTCAACATGTGTTACGGGCTGGTGGCCCACACTGGGTGTTCTGGAGGAACCCCACACAAAGTGGCCTACCTGGTGGTCGTCCGGATGGTGTTTTCTTTCGTATGATTGTGCTCTTTGCTCACTTTTTCTGTAAGGAGAAAGAATGAAACATACACCTCTTAGGTTTTTCTCACTCAACTTGCATCTCTTAGCCTTAAACAGAAAACCCTCAACATCTCTCTTTTTAGTTTGTGGTTTTCTTTTGATTTTTTAAACATCCAGATCCTCCCCAACTTACTGGAAAAGACAATCATTGAAAGCATGTCAATAGTATCCATAAAAATATTTTATTAAAAACCAATCAGGACGGGTGTTGTGGCTCACGCCTGTAATCCCAGCACTTTAGGAGGCGAAGGCAGGCGAATCACTTGAGGTCAGGAGTTCGAGACCAGCCTGGCCAACATGGTGAAACCCCGTCTCTACTAAAATTACAAAAATTAGTCGGGTGTGATGGTGCGTGCCCGCAGTCCCAGCTACTCGGGAGGCTGAGGCAGGAGAATTGCTTGAACCCAGGAGATGGAGGTTCCATTGAGCCAAGATTTTGCCACTGCACTTTAGCCTGGGCAACAGAGTGAAACTCCGTCTCAAAAAAAAGAAAAACCAATCAAAGAGAAACAGTTAATAACAAATATTAAGTGTGTGGTCTGATCTGAATGAGGCCTTAGTAAGTACACACACACACACATGCACGCACACACACACACACACACACACACACACACAGAGTTATGGGCAGAGATGGTTATTTCCAATGTATCTTTCCCCACCTGAAAATCTCTGCTTTCCTGATTGAGCATGAAAACTGCAGCTGTTACAACTGTCCCACCCTCAACGTGACTTTGATGACAACCTTTAAGCATTCTGTGCTGTGAGGCCCCTCTGTGACAGGGGACATAAAAACAGCCTAAGGCCTCTTGGTGCTGCAGCCATTCAGCGTTTATTCTGATAAATGTCATAAGGGCCAAAAAAAATATCATTTAGACAAGAAGAGGTAGACCCTCCCTTCCTGTGGCTTGAGGTCTGTATCTATCAGCTGCCAGAAATTATTCAATGCGCTTTCAAGAACACGAACGTTGAACTCCGGCCTTCCCAATCCAGTTCAAATGTGAGGACCCTGCCCTGACAGTCACAGCTGTCAATGGCTTCTTTTCATATCCAGAAAAAACCTGGCCAAGTCTATAAGAGTTTCAGACTTAAACAGCAGGGCAAGTGAAAAACTCTTAATCTTGTGGATTTTTGGGAAATTTTAAACAAAGATTTGCAACACCTGTCTCGCACTTTGTACTACTAGTCTGAAGCTACCGCGTGCGTGTGTGCACGCACAATTCCTTTCTGTCCACTCAACAATGACAACGAGCGGGAATCTGGATTCACAGCCAGTACTCTTTCAGAGAGCAGGACATCGGGGCTGAAAGACTTGTCTGAGGTCACCTAGGCAGTGACAGTGCCAGGGTGAGAACGCTCAGACACAAAGTTTTTAGCTGATAGGAGACTGCGATAGCATGTGGTTTAGAGACAGACTTTCTGAAAAGAACCACGCAGGTCTCACTTTTGCAAATTTTAACCCCTCAATCATTATTAAAGTTATATTGTTTTTAAGTAGGCTTCATCCTTCAAAAAAGAAGAACTAGCATGTTTTGGAGCTTGCAAAGATCTGTGGGTCCTATTAAGTTTACAGAATTGGTGATTTCAGCTACTGCAGAGATCTGCACAAATACAGTCTCTGTCTGAGGACATGGAGGCCACTGTTTTCAGCACCATCTGATTATTACACAGCTATGGGCTGTGTTGCCAGGTCAATGAGAAGGTGAACTATTATGGTGACAGATGGATTTTAGCTTTTTTTTCTCTCTTTCCTGGTATCCTCCTTAAGAGAGAATTTACGGATGCTTTATATTTGTTACCCATAACAAAACAGAGTTTGTCGAACATTAGTGACAGACTTTCTTGATGCATAAACCTTAATATTTAGGCCAGTGCTTGACTTTGGACAAGGTATTTGCATGTATTTCTGTCTGAATCTTACGTATGTATATACCATCAACCTCAATCATGTGCAAAAAATAGGAGCATATTAAATTTTTTAGGGACAAGTGGTATGTGGCTTGAAAGAGATGACAAAAGGAACAACTTAGGTGCTGCGATCCTTAACTATTTCACCTCGACACTTCACCGAGCTGCTAATTACTGCACTTTTCAATTTAAGTATGTGCAGCACAAAAAGTGGGTTTACAAAAACTGTCCTTCTAAGGCTATAGCCGGAAATAGTCCTCATACTTTCATCTTTTGCTTTTTCTTCCTTTGTTTTGCTTTTGTTTTGGCAAGATACAATAAAACCTCATTAATTCAGACCACACTAATTTGGAAGTCGCAGTAATTCAGTCACTGTTGGAATACATTGAAATTTATCTTTCACACATTAAAAACCAAAACAAAACGCTGTTAATCAAATCAACTCTCTCAACAAAATTAGAGGTGAGGTGTTCAGCCCAGTCAACAGGAATCATTTGCGTAGAATTGAATAGAGTTTTAATTTCAAGTGATTCTTAACTATTTATTAGGGAAAGTTTGGCAGGAATTCTACTTGGCAACACTTTATTAACTGTTAGTTTGGGTGGCGTGTACGTGTGTTAAAGCAATAAAATTGATTTCTGTCTAAAAAGTTCTGTAATTCAGGTTGTTTTTTTAAAAAAGACTGTGTTAGAAGGGTTTTCCTTCAATGATTTCCAATATTGACATTTTTTCCGTACATAAACATACCTGACAGTTGAAAGAGGAGCTCGGAAGCCATCTTCACAGAGATATCCTGACTGAAGAGGTTTCTCTCGGGGGGCACTCTGCCCTCTGGCATCTTCTGTAAGGGTTCGGTTTTCTCTCGCCCGATTAAAGTGCTGTAGCCAACATTCCGGTTGGGTGATATTGAGACGTGGGAGTCCTGGATGTCCACCTCCATGGGTTCCTCTTTAATCTTCACCATCTGTGTTTCCTTGTAGCTTTCCGCTGCAAGTAGGTGAATGAAGAGAAACAAAAACACCACCACTTCTTAATTCCAAGCTAGACCCAGTTTCTAATCACAGAGAAAAACCATGAAGATCGTGTAAGGGAAGAGAGGAGCGCGTGTGCACAGCACATCGGACCATAATTTGAAAACTATTGGTTCAACCGTCTGATAACTGAAACCGTAGGAGACTTCAGTTTTTTTTTTAGCTCAGATTCAGGGGCTTGTTCAAGGTCACACAGATGGCAGCAGGGCCAGATCTT
>PVKV010013721.1:0-60292 GCA_004027835.1 Alouatta palliata
CTAGATTTTCTTCTAGGGTTTTTATGGTGTTAGGTCTTATGTTTAAGTCTTTAATCCATCTGGAGTTAATTTTGGTGTAAGGTGTCAGGAAGGGGTCCAGTTTCTGCTTTCTGCACATGGCTAGCCAGTTTTCCCAACACCATTTATTAAACAGGGACTCCTTTCCCCATTGCTTGTATTATATACACACACACACATACAAGTTCAAGCAAAACAAATCGGAAGGGTATTAATCAAAATTTATCCAGAATTTACTTTTAATAAACATTTTGAATTTCCATGTTAGCAGAGAGAATTACAAAACTCATTTAACCTGCACAAAAGTAGCAAATGTGAAATTTTATAATCTTCAGCCCTGTTTTTCAGTTCCTGTAAATAATGCAGGTACTGAGCTAATAAATAGTAGCTGAGAAGGAGAGAATGCAAAGAAGCAGCTGTGGCAAGTGAGAAAATATTTATTTTCAGCATCAGTTGTAAATGAGGTAGTTAATCATACAATCAAAAACCTGGAATGGATTGTAAGATACACTTCTTTGCCTGAATTTTTCCCAAAAGAAAGTCTTTTTTTTTTTTTAATTATACTTTAAGTTCTGGGGTACATGTGCAGAACGTGCAGGTTTGTTACATAGGTATACATGTGCCATGGTGGTTTGCTGCACCCATCAACCCGTCATCTACATTAGGTATTTCTCCTAATTCTATCCCACCCCTAGACCCACCTCCGAACAGGCCCCAGTGTGTGATGGTCCCCTCCCTGTGTCCATGTGTTCTCATTGTACAACTCCCACTTATGAGTGAAAACATGTGGTGTTTGGTTTTCTGCTCCTGTGTTAGTTTGCTGAGAATGATAGTTTCCAGCTTGATCCATGTCCCTGTAAAGGACATGAATTCATCCCTTCTTATGGCTGCATAGTATTCCACAGTGTATATGTGCCACATTTTCTTTATCTAGTCATCTTTGATGGGCATTTGGGTTGGTTCCAAGTCTTTCCTATTGAAAACAGTGCCATATTAAACATACATACACATGTGTCTTTATAATAGAATAATTTATAATCCTTTGGGTATATACCCAGTAATGGGATTGCCAGGTCAAATGATACTTCTAGTTCTAGATCCTTGAAGAATTGCCACAGTGTCTTCCACAATAGTTGAACTAATTTACACTCCCACCAATAGTGTGAAAGTGTTCCTATTTCTCCACATCCTCTCCAGCATCTGTTGTCTCCTGATTTTTTAATTACCGCCATTCTAACTGGCGTGAGATGGTATCTCAATGTAGTTTTGATTTGCATTTCTCTAATGACCAGTGATGATGAGTGTATTTTCATATGTTTGTTGGCAGCATAAATGTCTTCTTTTGAAAAGTATCTGTTCATATCCTTTGCCCACTTTTTGATAGGTTGTGTGTTTTTTTTTCTTGTTAATTTGTTTAAATTCTCTGTAGCTTCTGGATATTAGCCTTTTTTTCAGATGGAAAGATTGCAAAAAATTTCTCCCATTCTGTAGGTTGCCTGTTCCCTCCAATGATAGTTTCTTTTGCTGTACAGAAGCTCTTTAGTTTAATTAGATCCCATTTGTCAATTTTGGCTTTTGTTGCCATTGCTTTAGGTGTGTTAGTCATGAAGTCTTTGCCCATGCCTATGTCCTGAATGGTAACACCTAGGCTTTTTTCTAGGGTTTTTATAGTTTTAGGTCTTATGTTTCAGTCTTTAATCCATCATGAGTTAATTTTTGTATAAGGTGTAAGAAAGGGGTCCAGTTTTTGTTTTCTGCATATGGCTAGCCAGTTTTCTCAATACCATTTACTAAACAGGGAATCCTTTCCCCCACTGGTTTTTTTTTTTTTTTTTGATCAGGTTTGTCAAAGATCAGACGGTTGTAGATGTGTGGTGATATTTCTGAGGCCTCTGTTCTGTTCCGTTGGTCTATATCTCTGTTTTGGTACCAGTACCATGCTATTTTGGCAACTGTAGCCTTGCAAAATACTTTGAAGTCAGGTAGCATGATGCCTCCAGCTTTGTTCCTTTTACTTAGGATTGCCTTGGCTATGTGGGCTCTTTTGTGGTTTCATATGAGACTTAGAGTAGTTTTTTCTAATTCTGTGAAGAAAGTAAATAGTAGCTTGATGGGGATCGCATTGAATCTATAAATTACTCTGGGCAGTATGGCCATTTTCATGATATTGAGGCTTCCTAACCCAGAATATGGAATGTTCTTCCATTGTTTGTGTTCTCTCTTATATCCTTGAGCAGTGGTTTGTATTTCTCCTTGAAGAGGTACTTTGCATCCCTTGTAAGTTGTATTCTAGGTATTTTATTCTCTTTGTAGCACTTGTGAATGGCAGTTCCCTCATGATTTGGCTCTCCGTTTGTCTATTATTGGTGCATTGGCAACTAAGAACCTTGAAAAAGTCAGAGGAATTGTCAACTAGAATAAACAGTTTAGGCAAAGTCTTAAAATTTACTTTTCTGATTCTTTGAAATCATCATATTTTGCCTTTATTCCAACATGGAAGGGGCTTTTAAAACCACAGGAGCTGCCATAAGCAAGTATCTCCTCAGATAGTAAGGAATTTAACAACACCCATCGACTCTCATTAGAACAATTATTCATGCATTTATTCTTTACCTCAAACTCTGCTAGACAAAGGGTTGAAAAAGAAATAGAATTTGTGTTTTGTGCTTTTGAGGAACTTAAGGTGTCCTTATGAGAATACGGAGTGCAAAGAAAAAGGAAACAATTTACAAATTTATGTAATAGAATTGAGTATCTTTATTCCAAAGAAGCGCTGAGTGTGGACACATTGGAGTGAGGTGAAATCCATTAAGGACTTCTTTAAAAATTCCTTTCCTATTTGAACTGATAGCTAGCCATGTGATTCATTAAGAAGAGAGAGAGTATATCAAGAATAGTTTCCAATCCTATTTTCTGTATTACATTTTACGTATTTTCGGCATAATTTCCTGTGTATTTTTCTTGGTGCTGCAATTACACTGCCCACACATTAAAAAGGAATTCATGCTTTCAACTCTTTTACATGATGCCTATTTCCTGAATAAAGCTGTACATGCCCTAAGAAATCAATAAATGCATATTGAGTGACCAATTAATAAAAAAAAATTTCTGAAAACAAAACTTTAAGTTTTAATTAAAAGCTACTTATATAAGTTTCATAGACATGTCAGTGAACTATAGAAGATTATAAAATGATATATACTCTAGTATATTACTCTGAACAGAGTAAGAAAAATATTATATAATGGTTTAGTGGTAACATTCTAAGTTATGATTTAAATAAATTTAAACTAACTCTTAATAACTGATGAATTGCCTTGCCCTTGTACAAGGTAGTGGAAGACATAATTTCAAACATTATGAAAAGAATCAGAACAGAGAGATAAAAATCATTAATGCCAGGTGGTAACTGAGGATGTTTCCTCAGGCATATATCAGACACATCCTGACAATAGTTCTACTTAGATGGAATGTATCATGAAAGAAGTTTAAGGTCCTCAGACAGTACATGGAGGCTCAAATCAGATAAGCTATTATTGTATACTTTATAATTAAACCATTATTGTATATTTATTTTTCACATAGCTATGTTCCATAACAGAAAAATTATAGTATTGGTACAAATTGTTTATAATTTTTGTTTTATTGCTGAATAATTTTTATTAATACATAACTTGTTTTATTCCCATATAACTTGCACACACAGTGAGTATGCATTTACTGTCCTCCACTATTGGAAAACTATCCAGGGAACAGGCTAGGAATTTCGGTCATAGTCAAAGCAAGCATGAACTGTGTGGAGATGTTATATAACATTTCAGAAATAGATCTGGGCATGGAAAGAGTTGCTATAGATTACAGTTAGGTCAGGCAATGCAAAAATTAGGAAGATATGCTTATATGTAGTTAATTGTTGTTGATTTACTTTATGTCTGTGTCCTGAGCCAGTGGTTTCTTAAGCAAGATGTGTGTATTCTAGTGGGTTCTCCAAATGATTTGTTGTGGTACTGAGGGAACATTCTAGAATTTCTATTTATTTATTCATTTTTATTTTTATTTTATTTTTATTTTTATTTTTATTTTTATTTATTTTTATTTTTTGAGATAGAATCTCACTCTATCACCCAGGCTGGAGTGCAGTGGCATAATCTTGGCTCACTGCAACATTTGCCTCCCAGGTTTAAGCAATTCTCCTGCCTTAGCCTCCTGAGTAACTGGGACTACAGGAGTGTGCCACCACATCTGGCTAGTTTTTGTATTTTAGTAGCAACCAGCATTTCACCATGTTGGCCAGGCTGGTCTCAAACTCCTGACCCACTTCAGCCTACCAAAGTACTAGGATTACAGGCATGAGCCACTGCACCTGGCACTATTTTAAAGTGTCAATAATAGTGCAACTAATATTTAATATATGGATTTCCCTTGAGTGCCCAACTCGGTCTACATATTATATATTATAAATTTTAAAAGAAATATTGGCAGTGCATCATGAAATTTACACAATGCAGAAATTTGCAAAATAAGGTCATCCACTGCTTCGCTGGCTTTCAACATATTTTGAGTTTCAATGGCTTGTGGTAATTAAATTATGTGTCATAATTAAATTACTTTAGGATATACAATATCCAGTTTTAACTTTTCTAACTTCCACTATGAAACAGTGGCTTTAAAAAATATCTAAAAATAAATATCAGAGTGATTTTAATACTAATAACACAAACAAACGCAAAAACTAAGAAGTTGGTAAAGTCTGTACTACAATCATAATTATAAACCTGGCAGCCACATTATAAGGGAAAACAAGATGATTTAATCTCTACTCTGCAAAGTTAACAGAGAATTTCAGATAAGAATAAACTGTCTTGAGACACTATGAACTAAGAATTCTGTGGAACCATCATGATTAACAGTCTACATATGAAAGCTAAACATCAAGCCATAAATACCACATGCTTTTCATTTATATTTAAGACAACATAACACTCAGTTCAAACTTGGTAATAACAATGTAGGAAATTCTGTTGAAGTTTTACTTTTCACTTTTTAGAAAAACTGTTATTTTAGGTTTAAGAGTACATGTACAAATTTGTTATTTAGGTAAAGTGCATGTCGGTGGGGGTTGGTGTACATACTAATTTATTTTTCCACTAGCTGTGTATAAGCAGTTCCTTCCCTTTGCAATGTCACCACATCTGTGATTTTTTGATGTTTTCATAGTAGCCATTCTGACTGGTATGGGATAATATCTCATTGTGGCTTTGATTTGCATTTCTCCAATGATTAGTGATGTTGACCATTTTTTTAAATATACGTGTTGACCGCGTATATATCTTCTTTTGAAAAGTGTCTGTTCATGTCCTTTGCCCACTTTTTAATAGGATTGTCTTTCTTCTTTTTTTTTTTTTTCTTTTTTTTTTTTTTTTTTTTTTTTTTTTTTTTTTTTTTTTTTTTTTTTTTTTTTTTTTTTTTTTTTTTTTTTTTTTTTTTTTTTTTTTTTTTTTTTTTTTTTTTGCTTGTAAATTTAATTTCCTTATAGATTCTGGATATTAGACTTTTGTTGGATACATAGTTTTCAAATATTTTATTCAATTCTGTAAGTTGTCTTTATTCCATTGGTATTTGGATTTTTTTTTTTCTGTGCATAAGCTCTTTTGTTTAATTAAGTCCCGTTTGCCAGGTTTTGCTTTTGTTCCAATCATCTTTGTCATGAAATCTTTGCCCAGTTCTATGTACAGAATTGTATTTCCTAGGCTATTTTCTAGAATATTTATAGTTTCAGGATTTACATTTCTGTCTTTAATCCATCATATTCATCTTGAGTATATTTTTGTGTGTGGTGTAAGGAAGGGGTCCAGTTTCAATCTTCTGTGTATGGCTAGCCAGTTATCTCACCACTATTTATTTAATATGGAGTCCTTTTAATATGGAATCCTTTCCCCATTGCTTGTTTTTGTCAACTTTGTCAAAGATGAGATAATTGTTAGTACACAGTGTTATTTCTGGGATCTCTATTCTGTTCCATTGGTCTATGTGTCTGCTTTACACAAGTACCATGCTGTTTTGGTTACTGAAGCTTTGTACTATAGTTTGAAGTTAGGTAATGTGATGCCTCCACATATTCTTTTGCTTAGGATCACCTTGGATATTTGAGTGCTTTTCTGTTTCAAAACTAAATAGTTTTTTTTTTTTCATTCTGTGAAGAGCATAATTGGTAGTTTGATAGAAATACTATTGAATCTATAAATTACTAGCATCCAAATCCAGCAGCACATCAAAAAGCTAACCTATCACAATCAAGTAAACTTTATCCCAAGCATACAGGATTGAGTCAACATTCACAAATCAATAAGTGTGATTGATCACACAAGCAAAAATTTTTTTTAAATTATATATTAAGATATATGATTATCTTGATAGATACAGAAAAGGCTTCTGATAAAATTCAACATCCTTCATGTTTAAATCCTCAACAAACGTGGCAGTAAAGGAACATAGTTCAAAATAACAAGAGCTATCTATGATAAACCCACAGCCACTACCATACTGAATGGGTAAAAGCTGGAAGCATTTCCTTTGAAAACTGGCACAAGACAAGGATGCCCTCTCTTGTCACATCTATTCAGCATATTACTGGAAGTCCTGGCCAGAACAATCAGGCAAGAGAAAGAAAGAAAATTCACCAAAATAAGAAGAGAAGAAGTCAAACTAGTCCCATCTTTATACAATATGATTGTATAACTAGAAAACCTCAGAATCTCTGCCCAAAACCTCCTTGATCTGATAAACTACTTCAGCAAAGTTTCAGGACACAAAATCAATTTACAAAAATCTTTAGTGTTCCTATACACTAACAACATCCAAGCTGAGACTGAAATCAAGAACACAATCCCATTCAAAATAGTCACAGAAAACATAAAATATCCAGGAATTCCTCTAACCAGGGAGGTGAAAAATCTCTCCAATAAGAATTACAAAACATTGCTCAAGGAAATTAGAGATGACACCCACAAATAAAAAGCATTTCTTGTTCATGGATATGAAGAATCGATATTGTTAAAATGAAGTTTCTTTCTTAATAATAACAGACATAAGTTATATATTATTGGTAAGTGCTTTGTTTTTTGCACTATGTAAAAATGGATAAGACAATAAACATAAAATTATATGGCACAAATTAAAATAAATTTATTATTAAAATAACACTAAAAGCATTGCTGGAGATTTGCAAAAATAAATTTTGCTATAAAGACATAGAAAATTTAAGTGTTTAATTCTGTGGTATTTCAATAATTAAGAAATAAAATAAAACTACTTTTTTTAAGCCAAAAAAATATGCACAAGAGGCAGAATAGTGCACATAGGAACAGAGATTCAAAATCAGTGAAGCAAAATAGGATTAAAGAAGAAATAGACAAATCCATCATTATCATTGCAGACTTCAACATTCTTTCTCATATGTCACATGCAAATATTTATAACAGCTTTTAGTGTAGTTAGTGTATGGATAAACTGTGTCAAATCTATACAATGGAATTGTGGTCAGCAATAAAAAAATTAACTATTGAGTCACATAACATCTTGAAACTCAAATGTATTTTTTTTAATAGAAGAGGCTGGCTCCAAATGCTACATACTCTGTGATTCCACTTACATGACATTTTGGAAAAGGCACACTTCAGGGACACAGAATATATTCCCAGGTAGCCAGGATTTGGCGACTGGGGAGATATGACTATGACAGGGTATCAGCATAAATATTTCTGGGGTGTTGAATATATTCTGTGTCTTTATTTTGTTTGCGAATACACTACTGTGTGGATTTGCAAAGATTTATAGAGGTACACATCACAGAGTGTGAAATTTCTTGTACATAAATTCCTAAAAATAAATAGGTATATACTCATCATATACCATATTTTCTTATCATATGCATATATATACAATGAGATACTATTCAGCCATAAAACAGAATGAAATCCTGTCATTTGCAACAACATGGATGGACTTGGAGAACATAATGTTAAGTGAAGTAAGCCAAGCATAGAAAGACTAACACCACATGATCTCATTCATAAATGGAATGAAAACAGTTGATCTCATAGAATTAGAGAGCAGAATAGCCATTACCAGGTAAGGGTAAGGTAATGGGGAGGGAGGGATAAAAAGAGGTTGGCCAATGGGTACAAAGCTATAGTTAGGAAGAATAAATTATTGTGTTCCATTACACAGTAGGGTGACTATAGCTAACAATAATGTAGTGCATATTTCAAGATAGCTAGAAGAAAGGATTTTGAATATTACCACCACAAAAGAATGACAAACGTGTAAAGTGGTGGATATGTTAATTACCCTGAATTGATCATTATACTATGCATACAGGCATTGAAACATCACCATATACCCCACAAATATGTACACTTATTATCTGCCAATTATAAATTTTAAAAAATAGATAAAAATTTTAAAATGCAGATTAACAGAATTAAATATGAAGTAAATATAACCTTTAAAAATACTATCCATCCATTCTACAATTAAGATATTTTGTCCATTATTACGTATTATGTATATTAAACACATTTGCAATATTTTCCCTAAACGATGCTAATGTAACCATATTGTTTACATCCCCTTTTCGTATATTTGCTAGAAATTCATGAGATTAAACAAATAGTTTAGATTTCTGGATTATATGCTATGTATACAGTATACAAAAATGAATTCACAAAAACATTAAGACAAAAAACACTAAGACAAAGCCAGTTTATGTTTCTCTTCCCAAGTCACCAGAATATGTGTGATATGGTTTGGATCTGTGTCCCCACTCAACTCTTGAGTTGAATTGTAATCCCCAGTGTTGGAGGTGGGTCTGATGGGAGGTGACTGGATCATGGGAGCAGTTTTTCATGAATGGTTAAGTAGCACACTGTGTGTGCAATAGTGAGTTCATTCTCATGAGATTTGGTTGTTTAAAAGTATGTGGCACTTGCTCCACCCAACCCCCATCTTGCAGATACTGGAGTTATGCTTCCTGCACAGCCTGCAGAACTGTGAGCCAATTAAATCTCATTTTTTATAAATTATCCAGTCTCAGATATGTCTTTCTAACAATGCAGGAACAGCCTAACACACAAATGATACATGTATTCAATATACAGCCTTCACAAAATAGAGTACAGACTTCGTAAGAAAAGTTGATATTCTGTAAACCACCTTTTTCATACTAATTCTCCAGAATCTGCCTAGAGGTAGCATGGAACTAATAATAAAAATAATGGTCTATATTTATTAAAATATGGGTTCCAAAATAAGCACCTACACAAGACTAATTAAGAGGTCATATTTAGATTATATCATATATATGTTATATTTAGATTATGATGTTTTATATATATAAACCACCATTGTAGTCATATATATGATGCTAACATACAGTGTCATATATACATAGAAAACACTATGATGCTATATATAACATTATATATATGTAATACATATATATGATATCATAATCTATGGTGATATATACATATATATGTATATATATAGTTTCAGGAGAAGCCATCATTAGTGTTTTTACATATATATATATACGTTTATATATACATATATGTGTGTGTGTGTGTGTGTGTATGTAAAAACACTAATGATGGCTTCTCCTGAAACTCTCTTGTTTGCTGATCTTAAATTAAAAAAATAAAAGCATGCAATTGCAATTACAGTGATATGGAGGATAATGTTTTATTATTTTAAAATATACTACTATTTCTGATATACGTATTATCAAACAATATATAGTACGATATGAATAACAGACTAGAAGTGCCATTCTTTAACATCCATTTTTATTATTAAACACTATTTTCAGGTTACTCATAATACATGTATGTCGTTTGTTGATTTTATCTGAAATATAATATCTATTTGATAATACTTTATATTTTATTTATCCAGTTATCCATGGATGAATTTGGTACCTGCTCTCAAATGGTATAGTTTTACATGATGCAACCATAAGCAAACATTTTACATTTCTCTAAAGCACATTTGCAAGAACGTCTTTATGCTATACATTTAAAATTTTTTTTGTTTTTTTTTGTTTTTTTTTGTTTTGAGACAGAGTCTCACTCTGTCACCAGGCGCCAGGCTGTAGTGCAGTGGTGCGACCTCAGCTCACTGCAACCTCCGCCGCCTGGGTTCCAGCAATTCTCCTACCTCAGCCTCCCGAGTAGCTGGGGCTACAGGCACGCGCCACCGCGCCCAGCAAATTTTTTTGTATTTTTAGTAGAGACAGGGTTTCACCATGTTGGCCAGGATGGTCTCGATCTCTTGACCTTGTGATCCGCCGGCCTCGGCCTCCCAAAGTGCTGGGATTACAGGCGTGAGCCACCGCGCCCGGCTAAAATTTTAATTTTGGAACCATAACCTATGTATATTCTAAAAGTACTCAGAATTCCTGATTTTCTCTCTAATGTGGCTAACTATATTTAAATGTCCATAAAATATGTACAAGATTTGAGGCCTTCCAAATGTTCATTGAGTATTTGTATTCAATTTTATTTTTGCCGATCTAATGAGTATAACATAGTATACACATAAACGTAAATTGGAAATAAATTTTGAAGGCTATTGGGTAGTCAAACAACGATCACCACATTCTCTTAATTTTCTCTATACAATTTTGCAAACGTATAGCCAGGCGCAGTGCCTCATGCCTATAATTCCAGGACTTTGAGAAGCCAAGGTTGGTGGATAACTTGAGGTCAAGAGTTCAAGACTATCCTGGCCAATATGATGAAATCCTGTCTCTACTAAAATTACAAAAATTGGCCAGGTGTGGTGGGGTGTGCCTGTAATCCCAACTACTCAAGAGGCTGAAGCAGGAGAAACACCTGAACCCAGGAGGTGGAGGTTGCAGTGAACCAAGATTGTGCTGCTGGACTCCAGCCTGCAAAACAGAGCTGTCTCTGTCTCAATCAAACAGAAAATCTCTGTCTCAAACAAACAAACAAAAAAGTACACTTTTGTTAAATTTATTTTTAACTAATGTATAACTTTTCATCACATTCTGAATAGTACCTTACTCTTCTTTTTTATATTTTAATTGAACTTTGGACATCTTCTCTGCAAATATTTTAAGATAATCCTTTCTTTCAACCATTATTGAACTTTAATTCACATACAGTTCACAAATCTTACTGTATGTATTGATGAATATTTTATTGATATATATATAAACTCATGGCTTTCATTAATAAGAAGCTATGGAACATGACCAACCTATTTTTTAACTCAGTATGTCCTCTCACTATAGATAATTCTTCCTGCTTTTGAACACAGTAGAAACATAATTGTGTATTATGTATACTCTTAAGATCCAACTTCTTTCAATCTACATCACATCAATGAGATTTTGTGTTGTTATATGTAGCAGAATTCATCATTTTGTATTGCTTTATAATATTTTGTTTTAAAAATAATACAATATTATCAAGTTTTTGTTAAACATTGACCTTATTTTCAATATGTGGCCATTATGAATAAAACTATTAATAACATTTTTATTTGTCTTTGCATTCACATAAGTATACATTTCTTTCATAAAAATTGCTAGAAACAGAGTTTCTAGGACAAAGGTTATCATATATTTACCTTCAGTGGATTGCACCAAATTCTAAAGAAATTGTACCAATTTACATTTTGAGCAATCATGTAAGAAAGTTCTTATTCTTTTATATCCATGGTGTTATTATTTTATTTCCCTAAATACATGGTTTATGTTATTAATATTTATTATTGCTATTATTATGCATACTTTTATTTACTTTCTAATATTTCCTAAAGTTTTTAAGAATTGTTTTCTGAGAACTTTTAATAATAAAGTGGTATTAAACTCTATTACATTTTTTTCTGCTTCTGAATTTTTTCATCTTGATTCTACTAATGTGAATTACATTGATTAATTTTTGAATATCAAATCATACTTGCATTTGTGAAATAAACTTCTCTTGGCTGTGATGTGTTATCTTCTATGTAGTTTAAGTGTTTTCTATCTATATTCAAAAAAAGACATTTACCTATAATTTTGTTTTGTTGTAATGTCCTTGTAAGATGTCTAAGTCAACGCTCTGTTGGCCTCATAAATGTGTTGGGAAGAATGATATATTCTTTCTAAGTATATTTTCTAGATGAGATTGTATAAGATCAACATTTTAAAAATAGAGAACTAGTTTATCTGTCCTTTTTCTCTTGTATATGGTTTCATAAGCTGTGATTCTCAAGGAATCTCTATTTGTCTCTTTTGAAAAATTAATGTTCACACTTTTTTTTTAATTTTACTTTAAGTGCATCTATGGAAACTGTAGAAATGTATTTTTCTGATATCTGAGACAATAACTTGTGCTTATTTTTTTCTTGTGTTGTGTGTTAATGCATTTATTAATTTTGTTAATTTTATCAAAGAAACAATGTTTAACTCTGTTTTTATAGAAAATTATATTTGCTCTTTCAATCTTTAATATTTGCTCTTATCTGTGATTTTTGTTTCTTAATTTGGAAGGATTAATTTATATAAAATTTTTTTTTAGTTGGAAATGTTATTGATTTTCAGCCCTTTTACTTTTCTACTGAATGCATTTTAGCTCTAAATTACTTTTAAGTACTGTATTTAACTTGCCTGATGCTAATTTTGATATATTGCACTGTCATTATCATTCAGCTTAAATATATTCTAAATTTTATTGTTATTTCTTCCTTAACTCATAGGATTTTTAGGTTATTACATAATGTCCAAACAGTTTAGATTTGCTGGGTTTCATTTTTGGAGCAATTTCTCTGCTAATTCCAATGTGGAGAGACACATTCTATATGGGTTTAGTTCTTGAAATTTGTTGAACTTGGTTTACGGCCCATTATGCAATTGATTTTGATAAATGTTACTTGTGATCTTGAAAATAATGAGAATTATGCATGTGTTGGCTTCAGCATTTCCAATCTTTCAATTAGTTTAAGTTTCTCCTGTGCATTTTTCAGATCATTGGTACCTCTACTTTTTTAGATCTGTTTGTTCTTTCAGATACTGAGGAAGTTACCTTAAAATCTTCAAAAGTTATTGCAGGTCTATTTCTATCTCTAGGTCTATTAGTATTTAATTAAGCATATTAGTAGTTTGGATTAATATATCTTCCTACTATATTGATCAATTTATCATTATAGAATATCACTTTCATCTATGGTAATACTTCTTACTTTGAAGATGAATAGTTTCTTGATATGTATTTGTGCAATATATCACCTCACATTCTTTTTTTTTTTTTTTTTAGTCTTTCTGCTATCTTATGTTGAATATTTGGCTCTTATTGGTAGCACAGAATTTCTCTCTTTTCTCTCTCTCTTTCAAGCCCACTAATATTTGTCTTTAATGTTGATTGTTAAATTTTCATCTTAATGAAATTGCTGAGATACTTGGATTTAAGACAAGCAACTTGCTATTTATTTTCTAATGATTCCCTTTGCTACTTTCTTTACTTTCTCTTTTTTTGCCTTGATTTTGACTAATTGGTTATTTTTTCTCATTTGATTTTTCTTGAGGAACTTGTTAGCATCTTTTTTTTTCTCCTTTAATAGAGAGATTACAACATGCATCCTTATTTTCTTAAAAGCTACCTTAAATTAGTAAAGTTGCATTTCCTGAAAGATACCAGACCTCACCACGTGTTACCTTTATCACTTCAGATGAATTAAATACTTGTGTCATCATATATTATAATATTTCATGTTTAAAACCCCATAAAACATTTTTTTAAAGAGACAGGGTCTCTCTATATTGCTCAGGCTGGTTTTAAACTCCTGGTCTTAATCCTCCCATCTGGCCTCCAAGTTGCTGGCACTATAGAAGCTTAAAAACTTATAAAACTTTAGATTTACCCTCATATTTGCCCTTCCCGTCTCTATTTCTTGCATAATAATGATTTTGTGAATTTTTTTTTTTGTCTGCAAGTCCTCAAGTTTTCTTTTCAAGTACAGAATTGTTGCCTCTGAATTCTCCAAATTTTGTTCATATTAAAAATAATGTCTATTTGCCTTCGTTTTTAAAGATGTTTTGCCCGGTTGCAAAACTGTATATTTACAATTATTTTTTCAGCACTTTCAAATAATTCCATTGACTTTTGGCTTCTAAAATTTCTGCTGAGAAGTAAGATTATTGTCTTATTATTGCTTGTTTGAAGTTTCTTTTTCCCCTTACGGCTGATTTGAAAATATTTCAGGTTTAATAATTTCCCCACTGTGTGTTCTTGATGCTGCATGTAGGAGAAATGAAGAGATGTTTGTCAAAGGGTACAAACTTTCAGTTATAAGATTAATAAGTTCAGGATACGTAATGTTCACCATGTGCCTACAGTTAATCATGACATTTTGTATACCTGAAATTTCCTAAAACAGTAGCTAGCAAATGTCAAGTATTTTTACCAAACACAAAAAGGAATTAGGTGAGGTGAGGAATGTATTAGTCTTATTATGGCAATTATTTCACGACGTATACATATATAAAAACAACGTCATACAATTTCTATCTGCCAATCGTACCTCAATAAAGCTGCCCGCAGCAGTGGGATGGGCGTGCAGGTGAAGGCATCTGTTAATTTTCAGGAGCTTTGATGAAGGATGTTTTTGATTTCTGTTTTATTTTCCTTAATAATTATTTTGTATTACACTTTATGGCAAATGCATATACTTTTTTATATTCATTCTCTCTCTCTCTCTCTCTCTCCCTCTCTCTCTCTCTCTCTGTGTGTGTGTGTGTGTGTGTGTTCTTAAAATTACTAAGATTAATAGTATCTTACGCTTTTTAAAATCTGAATGAGATACTTTTCCTTTTCTAATTTCATAAAGTACAGTGTGGTTTCTTTTTTATCAGCCTTATCTGGTAGTTTTGTTCTCAAATAACCTGTCCATGTTGTTGGCGACATCTACTTCTTTATATTATTTTCTATATCCTTATTCAGTATTTTGTATCTGATCTATATATTTCTAAGAAATGTATTTTAAAATTCCACTTTACTATTTAGATTTGTCATTTTTGTTTACAGTTATCTCAAATTTTTTATCATAAATCTTGATACTAATTTATTACTTAGGTTATCATTACAAATTTATTGTGCATTATCTTAAGATATGTCCATTTTGCTTTATTGTTTTCATATTTATTCTAATAGTAATTATATTACTATAATATTCTATTCTAATGTTATATTAACATTAATTTTATTTGATTACTTCCTATACCCTAATTTTATTTTCAATGTCTGTAATGTATTTTAGACATGTACCTAG
This sequence comes from Alouatta palliata, assembly GCA_004027835.1. Taxonomy (NCBI): domain Eukaryota; kingdom Metazoa; phylum Chordata; class Mammalia; order Primates; family Atelidae; genus Alouatta; species Alouatta palliata. The sequence continues at coordinate 15,352 of PVKV010013721.1, forward strand.
CAAGAAGCAAACAGATTGATATTTTGAATGTGATTCTTATTGATAATTTAATATATTTAAATTTATTTGTATCTCTGATATGTTTGGAGTTATATAGTCTTATTTCATAACTTGTATTTAATAATATTTCTTATTTCTGTTACATTTCCTTTCTTCATATTGACTTTACTATATTTTCTTTATTTATATTTATTCTTTCTTTGTTTAAATGCTGTATATTCTATTTCTATTCTTTGGTAAATATTTATATGCATTTTTGACTGACAAATTATCCTTTGCATACATTCCCAGCTTTTCTTATGGTTACAATGCAGGCATTTGAGCTGGTGGACAATTAGAAGAAGTGATTAGTTTATTTTCAAGATGAAATGATTAAAAGCCAGGGTACCTCTTTTTTATTGCTGCAATATCCTTGTAGGACACATTTGTCACAGAAGATAGCTTTAAGATGCAGGGAAGCTTCTTGACTCCCATTAGACTTTGCGTAAATTAGAAATAAATTATTATTAAGCCACTGCTATTGCTGGTTTTGTCTGTAGTGACACTTAACGTAAGTGATTCTGACTAAAACAAACAATTTTTTGTTTTGCCAAGCAAAGCCTAAACGCAATCATTATCTCTGCACATTTTGCTAATACTAAAAGAATCTTGGAGTCTTCCCTAAATTCTCCCTTACATATTCAATGTTTTTATTACAGTAGCAGCATTTTATTATTAACATATTATCACTCATTTTTATTTTAATATTTAATACCTAATTATTTATCTTCTTCTATAAGTTTTATAATTTTCTTTGCTCACCATTACTATCTGCGTATCAGTCTTATCTTCTGGCTTTATTTTCCTTCTTGCTAATTAAATCTTTTAGCAATTCTTCCAGCAATATTTAGTGAATTTCAAACTCTTAATCCTAGGTATCTTGAAATACCTTCTTTAACTGAATGAATCAATACATGAACACTGCTTCTACCAGTTTTGAGATTAGGTCTACTTTTTTATCTGTTCTGTGTTCTATCTATTCCCTGAGTTTTAGAGGTTTCTGTATAGGACAGGTTTTTGGGTTCCTTGGCCAGAGTCCCATAGAAATCAATAGATTCAGATCAGCTTTTTGATTGATTTTCAGCCTAGCCTGCTTCTTTACTTTGGTATGGTAGATATTTTGCCCAGCATCCATTCATAGCATTGTATATGGATTATGATTTTCAAAGACAGAGTGTATTCCACTCATATATCAAAGAAACCTGATGCCTTTATGCCAAATCCTCAAGCTAGTGTGTGAGGATTTTCACATTCTTAGTTTTAGGCAAGGATGACTGTCCCAGGTCCCCTCTGAGAATGAGACCTAAAGACTTGCCTCCTGGTAGAACATCAGCCTTCAAGGTACATCTTTTCTCCTGTGTACCACTCCAACATTTTCTTTTTTGTTTAACATATCTGAAGCTTTCTCCCGCAAGGAATTTTCCCACAACATTGAAAGTTCATTATTTAGGTTTTTTTTCTTTACAGAGATTCATCATAAGAAAGCTAATATCACTATAGTTAATGTCTCTAGTATCATTTCTCACATTTAAAAAAATGAGCCGAATAAACTTCCCAAAATGTACTTCCAATATTAATACTTTACTATTCAATTATTTCTTTCATTCCTGGCCTCCCCAGTGCCCTGAAATTGAGGACGTTCTTACTTTTTTAATAAGGATTCAGTAGACACTTATCCACCCACTTTCTAACTTTTCATGTAGAAGCAATGAAGCTAATACTAGGATATTTCCAAATAAAGTTATGTTCAAGGCCAAGTTGCCAACTCTGCATGCAAATTTAAGAACTGCTCTTGGGGGACTTAATACACAAGAATCAGACTTACAGTGGGCATGTTGCCTTGCTGTTTTTCTAGAGTCTGGTACATTTTTCATTTGTTCCATGTTCCCAGACCGATGAAGCAAACTTATCTATGGTCAAACAAGAAGCTCCAAGAGGCTCAGTTCTTTTTGGTGGAGGATAAAACTAGCTGTGGCCTGTCGGATCCTCTGTCAATTTTATTATTATTGCTCAATATATATGCTTAAGGACCAGAAAAGTGTAAGCATTAGGCCATCAGAACTATTTCTGAGCCATCAGGATGACCCTGCCATCTTTTTTCTACTAAGTTCCAGCAATAATTTAAAATAAAATAAAAACTGGATTCCAGTCTCCCTGAGCACTTTGGTTTAACAAGAGTTTCTTTGGCTTAAGGGTATGGTTTCCGCTTGCGCTTACCTTGAATCTTTAGTTTCTCTATTCCTAACTACCAAATATCATTTTATATAATATTCAGTCTACCTTCATTTTCTTCTTGACAAAGCAAAAATTGTTATTAAAAAGATAAAGAGATATTTGCTTTATTAGAAGACACTTGTCACATATATAACTCTGCCAATGACTAGAAAAAACACAAAGAAACAGAGTATAATGATGATCGTTCATGTCCTTCTATTTCTGCATCTTTAATAAAGAACTAAAGAATTCCAATTGTTCAGCTTCATACATACTTATAAACTGTTCATTTTATACACTGTTTCTTCAAATCCTTCAATTCTGTTTTCAGTGATAATACTAGCAACTTATTTTATAATCAGAAATCATAGCTCTGAAGAGTTGAAAACTCATTAGCAAATTTTCTCCTTTTTACATCAAATCTATATGCCTTAAAGTTTGTCCATCACTATATGCCTTCTTTCTGTGTTCTTACATTGTTTCCCACAGATAGTTGCTTACATTCCTATTTTCCTTTCTTTTCCAGAAAGAACTACAAACACATTCTAGAAAATACAGCTTGCAAAAGTGGCTGCCAAAATCACTGTCAGAATTCCATATTACTTTGAAAGTTCAATAGCTTTGTTAGTTCCTTTGCTGGAGGCGGTCTGAAATAGGTAGACAAAAATTTTAGTTTGCAATGAACAGTGTGTCGTAGGGAGAAGTGAAAAGCCATTTTGTTTTAGGCAAAAGGAAGTTAACTCCGAACCATTGAAAGATTCGCTTACCAGACTCTCAATTTCTAGCAAACAGCATGCTGCTGGTCTACATAAAACACTTAGAATTCAATGTTTCGTCTTCAAACATATGTGCTGCAGTTAAAGCCTACTGCTCCTCTCTAGTGTGGAATATTAGTGGGAGAAAAGTAACTTTCCTGAAGCATGAGGAAAGAAATACAGTTGATAAAAAGGAAACTTTCACAGGCAAAAAAATCTAACAGTAGCATCAGAAGACATAATTAGGATATTTATTTGGGGCAAATCCCTGCAGCATTCATCCAGCTACCTCAAAGAACATGTACAGATTAACTGAATTATCATCCTCTGGGATATATGGATTTCAGTGGGGTCACATGGAAATAACCATAGACCAGTTGTATGGAGACAGCTCAAATGCAGAATTGTACGCTGTTAGCTGTATTCCTCCAACCTCACTCATAGGCAAATTGTTTTTTTCTAGAAATATTTTCACTTCCTCCTGACAGAATTCATAATTTCCTTCACTTATTACCAGAATAATTTTCACTTATGTTTGATTTTGCATCACTGTATATGTATACATATTATTTTTAAGATTGTATAAAATTTTTAAAGTCGTTAATCCTGTTATGCTTTAAAAATTAAAAACAGCAGTTCCTGTACTACGCCTCCCCATCTCGTATTTCCATTCTATCAAGGCAACGACTTACATTTTAGTGGAATGTTCTGGAATATATATTAATAATTTTAAATGAAATGATCATGTAGATATTTATTGGATGTGTTTCAAGTATTGTTATTGTCTTCCTTAAATAGAAAATTAGAATTGAGTTAGCTTGTCTTCTAACACATTAGACACAAATGCCTTTCCTTGTCCTATTGTTGAAGTCTATTATAATTATATTTTACTTTCGGTTATAAGATTAATCTCAGTATTTTTGATATTTTGACATGTAATTTTTATCAACAATTGAATGATGTAGAATGTTTTGATTACATATAACTTCTCATATACGATTTTGTCTTATCTGGAGTTAATAATTACCTTTTTTTTAAAAAAAATTGCTTAATTCTCATATTCCTCCTGTAGCAAGTATAAATCTCCTCTCAACATATTCAAACAAAACAGGTAGTCTACCAGTTTCGTTCTTTTCATAGAGATATTTCTTTCATGCATTCTTCCTGATCTAATCTGAACCAGTTGTTCTCTCAACTTGAGGTACAAGTATATTCCTGAAATCTCCTAACACTCTTATGAGGATTACTTTTCCACTTTATAGTGTTGGAACAGTCATTGTGTTTTCTTTCTTCTCCTGATTTGCCGCCTTCTGGGATAGTGTATTCTCCAGAAATTCTCGAAACATATAATAATTTCTTCTAAAAGAGTATAAGTCTGGTTTTTCTAACTTTATATTTGAATAATTATAATGGGAATAAATTTCTAGTTGGAAAATGTAAAAATATTATTCCATTGTTTTCTAGCATCCAGCATTATTTATTGCTAAGAAATCCAATGCTCTTCTAATTTCTGAATTTTTGCAAGTTATTTAATTTTTCTGGTGGTAAGCTTTTGGAATCTTCTCTTTGTGCCTAGCATTCTGGTATATGATGATGATGCATGTATGTGATTTGGATTTTCTCCACTGTGATGAATACTTGGCAGGGTATATCTATCAAGAAACTCAGGTCTTTCCGATTCTGAACATTTTAAAAGTATTTTTTTTTGCCGAATATCCCATATGCTTCTTTAGCTATTACTTTGTTCTTTATTTTCTTGCTATTCAGGGAGCTTACCTCCTGGGCCAGACATCCAGGTTTCCTATGATACCTCTATTATTTTTCAACTTGTATGTTTATATGCATGTATTCTAATTAGGGGAAGCTTTTCTCATTTTAATTGTTCAATGTTTTTCTTTTCTATTTTATTTTATGGTATCATATCTTTAATTTCAAAGAGGAATTTTAAAATCTAAATGTGTCTTTTATAGAAATTTGTTGACTTATGTATGCATATATCCTTTTTAAGCATATTTATTAGAATGTGTTCATTTATTTTATTTAGGTTGTTTTCTGTTTTCTGAATGGTATAGTTCTTCAGAGTATTTTATGATTTGTTTTATTTTGTGTCGTTCATGTTAGAAAATATCTTCATATGGATAGGCTTCAGAAAATAGGATAAATTCTCTGTATTGTTAACTTAGGGACTTTTCTGTAGAGTGAGGTGGCTGGGACATTACGAATTTTCCTTTGAACTGGTTAATTTCTGTAACATTTTTAGAACTAAATGGCAAAAAGAAATGTTTGATGACAATACTGTTTTTATTATGAAAATCCCCTTGAAGTATGCCCAAGGTGCCTAAGTCTCTTTATATTCAAACTTTCCAGGAAATAAATCTCTAGTCTTCTCCATGGGATCTTGGAATCTAACTTCTCCTTCAAATTCCAACAATTTTCTTTTGAGATTTTCAGACTATGGCCTTTTTTTCATGTATATTTCATACTTCAGATGCCTGAGCCTCTTTGGGATTCCATGATGCATATAGTCTTACTTAAGAGCTTCCTCCACTGTTGGCATAATGTTCCATTTCCTCTGACTTCTCAGTCTGCTACTATTTAGGTATCTGATTTGCAAATTTCAAAATTGTTTTGCTGGCATCTCTTTTCTCATTATATCTGCCCTTGAAAATTTTTCCTTTTTATGCTTGTGGAAAATTATATTTAAAGAAATTATATGCTTTGCCATTAAAACAAAAGCTTTCACATTCATTCTAAAGTTTTATCAGTAAAACAGGGAGTTTGAGTTAATCGGCCACTAAGTATTTAGCATTTTGGAACCTGGCCTCAAGGAACTTATATCCCATTAACAGTGACACAGCTTATGCCTTTAAAAATATATAACATTGCATGATACATAAATGGGGTAGAAAATCTAATTGCAATTCAGGAAAGAGGAAAATCAATATGGGCTAAATATTTCGAGAAGACATAAGAAAATGTGGGCCTTGTACTGATTCTTAATAAATGGAACACATTTTGCTAGCTAAAAGAATAAATCAATGATAATGATAAGGAACACTCATACAATGCTTACTCATAGCTAGGAAAGAATCTAAAACTTTGCATAGACTATCTCATCTAATCCTCAAAACAAATAGATTGGCTAGTTACAATTTTCTCCACATTTAAAAATGAAGAAACTGGAGAAATATTTGACTTGCCTAATGATGAGTAGTTAATCATTAGTTGAACCAGAATTAAAGTCAAAAAGTCTGACTTAAAAACCTGTGCTCTTAAAGAGTAGGTTATACTAATATTTGTATAGACACAGCTCAAATTTGACAATGTATTTGAACTATATTTAAGCATTTTCAAGGTTTGTTTTATAAAGTCAAGAATAATTTTTAATTGTGACAATGACAAGGAAATGTAGACTGGTCTATGACATATCCTAATTAATTCAGACAGTTAAATTTCTATTGTTAAAAATTAGTTTATTGAGATTAGGAGAAAACCTGCAGATTTAAGCATAATATAGGCAAATCAACAAAGAAAAGAGTAGTGATGGGCTGCAAGAGCTTAGACCTCTAATGCAATCAGCAAATCAGTGAAATGAAAATATCATGTAATGTTACTAATATTATCCCAGTAAATCTTTTCTTTGAGACAGTTTTGCTCTTGTTGCCCAGGCTGTAGTGCAATGGCACAATCTCGGCTCACTGCAACCTCCTTCTCCCAGGTTCAAGCAATTCTCTTGACTCAGCCTCCTGAGTATCTGGGACTACAAGCATGGGCCACCACGCCTGGCTAATTTTGTATTTTTAGTAGAGACAGAGTTTCTCCATGTTGGTCAGGCTGTTCTCAAACTGCCAACCTCAGGTAATACGCCTGCCTGGGCCTCCCAAAGGGCAGGGATTACAGGTGTAAACCACTGTGCCTGGCAATAAATTTTTTCAATAGGAATACAACAAATGTAAACAACAATAGCAGAACGCAATAGTACTGAATCTGTAGGTTGATTTTATTTCCAGTAAGCTGGTTCCCAAATATCAATGCTTAACATTCTCCAAGACATAGCTTTTTACACTGTGCCTCATTGAAATACAGAAACTTAATGTAATGCAACAAAGCTAGTCAATAAGAAAGTAATGACGACTGGTTCCATTAATTATGAATAAATGGCTGCCATAGTGCTAAGTATCCTTCATTTATATTGACAAAATAAATTCTAGGCACATTTATGAGGTGCTACTCTCCACTAGTTTTGCATTTCCATTTATTGTATTCTTAACTTGTAAATTTTAAAGTGAATAAAAAACTTTCTGTATAAAGAGGGGAAGCTTGGTGCAGTGGAAAGAAGAAAATTAGTCAGAAATCCAAAGCTCAAGGCCCGACTCTGCCACCAACCCTACATGTGATTATGGGTAGTTGACCTCTCTATTGGTCTCAGTTTTCTTGCCCACTATAAAACAGGATTGGATTACATTTGTAAGGTCTTTTCTGAACACATGTATTATGAGTCCAAGATAGTGTGTCATGCATTTGGATTTCATCAGCAATTTGCAAATTCATGTGTTCCCTGTAGTACATGGTCCAACGTAAATCCTGTGATTTCTTTTCTTTCCTTGAGTAATGATATACTCATCTAAAATTAATTAATTAATTTTAAAATAGTGTCAGAAAGTAAGTTTGTTCAACGACCCAATGAGAAAGAAGCATTCCACATAAATTTTGGCTCCTGAGCCCTTTAAAAATGTTCGAGGATGTACATCCCCTGCAGGCTTAAGGTGACTGCTGCACTTTTTGCCGTTAACTTTAATTAGAAAAATGGATTTCTGACATTTTGGATATGTGCTATAAATATTATCATTATTGTTGCTATTGTTATTGTTATTTTATTATGAAGATTTCTTAAGAAAGTTTTTTAATCAATTTATGGAAAAAAAATCAGTATCAAATCTATTTGCCCTGCATTTCTTCTGGGCAGATGACCAGCCAAACAAGTTTACTTTCTGTCAGAACAAATCTGACTTTATTACATTTAACATTTCATAGTGGGATTCACTTTAAAATAAAGTGAAAATGAAGTACTAATACAAGTCCAATCACATCTCCTTTCTGAATTCAAATTCTAAGATAGATGATAGATAGATGACTGACACAATAAAGATAAAGATGGGGAGAGAGAGAAAGAGAGAGTGAGATGGTCAGGACAAGAGACAGGTAGGTAGATATGGCACACAGAGATCTATGATGAGACTGTTACTGATTCTCAAGTATTTTTTAACAAGGTCATGTTTTTTTGCTGCTGATATATTCTGTCCTCAGGATCTACGCAGGTTTTTTTTGTCCTTTTGATTGGTGCCCACAAATATTGATGGGACTGTGGATAGGGAATTTGCCTTTCTTTGAAAGTCTCGGGGAAAAAAAAGCAATTACGCAAAGTATTGAGATGGAAAGGAAGCTTCAGAACCATTGATAAATCTAAACTTCAGAACTTTCAGTCACATCAGTTTTAGACAGAAATACACTGGGGAGTTAAAGATCTGAAACACAATTCTCACTAAACTATCAGTGCTACATGTTCTTTGGAAGGTCTTTATAAGCCTTGAGAATAAGCATACCTAGGGTTGAAGACATATAATATAATGTATGATTTGTTTTTCATCCTAAAAAATGTACTTTGCCTGTTGAGAGGTCAGCAATTAAAAAGTGAAGATAAATAAAACCTTATTCGAGAAGATTTTAATGCATCAACACATTCCCTTCAGTCTCTCATGCCAGATGCAGGAGATTCACTGTTTGTCTATGGTGATGCAATTCAGCTGAATTTGATTAACTACTTGAAGGAAACTATCAGCATCTCTGCAAAACTAATCTGAAATACCTCATTTCCTTAAATGTGTTTAATTGGGTTGGGCCCTCAGGGCATATTTTTATCAGTCATCTAGTGCTTCATGAATACCCTGTCCCGATGTTCACAAAAATCTGTCTTTCTCATACTACTTGATTTGTCTTTTATGTCTCACAGAAGCAGCTCAGAAGTCATGAGCGCACATAAAACCAGCAACCACAAATCACACCGACATTTCATTAATTTAAGTCTATATTGATTTAAATTATTATTATGGAAAGATTTATATTCAGACCCATGCATATGCAAGAAAGAGACAGTGATGGGGTGAGAGGAATAGAGATAGATTTTAATGTTTTCTTTTGTTTTGTTAAGAAAACTAAAAGCTATCTTGTTGGTTTGTGGCTTCAGAATTTGCTCAGTGATTGTTAGATCCTTATCTGTTTACCCTGGTGTTTATTACTTTACTTTCCATTTCTTTCTATCTTTCATAAATTGATGAATGAAGACACAGAAGAAATATATATCTGTAAGATACATGGAAACAGCATTTCAAAAATATTAGTATGCATTTTAATAACAATAAAAATATTTAAATAGAATGTTCCATAATTTAAACTGGATATTTGCAAGATAATTGTATTTCATTCTTGAAATCCATGATATAACCATGTTAGTTGTATTGAGAATAAAGAGTAGACAGTTGTCAATATAAGTGAAGATATGAATTGGAATCCTGAAAAGATGAAGAGATAAAAATAATATAAATTCAAAACTAAAATACTAATATACAATTTTCAAGGTTCTGAGAAGAGCTGGAGACAGAGACTACCTACACATATATGTAAGGAGGTCATGTGGAAGAAAGGGATCATACTAACTACATGCATGTATATATTGTGCCATAGGCTCTCCATCTAAAAAGCACACTGATAACGATGGTGAAGATTTTAAGATATATTTCCTTATAGCGAAAATCACAGTATCTCGTGAGGATTTTTATTACAGATATATTTTTGGTTGCTAACATCAGCATGTTTTTTTCTAAACACAATATACAATTAACTATTTAATTCAAGATGTGAGTCACTACCCCTTTATACTTATTCATTGATATTGTCAGTTCTACCACTGAATAATTTTTCTCTAATGACATTTTAGTATGAAAATGAGTAGTTGTTATTGCATTGAGAGAAATTGTTTTAATATTCTCCACGGTTCCTTCATTTTATCAGGAGAAAAAATAACCCATGAATGTAAACTACTCACAAAACTCGGTGTTGTTATGTGATACAGTACTTCAGAATGTTAGAGGCTTAAAGGAATGCCTGTCCCTACACTGAATGCACATGCCTCCTGCACATGCCATTGTTTCTTGTAGATTTTCATCCTCTGCTTGGCTGTCCATTGTTTTACCTGTTATATCAAGCTTCCCTTCTAACAAGCTCCCACACTAGCGTATATGATTGATATATAAATATATATATATAATATATATAAATATATATATTATATATATATACACACATATATATACACATATATACACACACATATATATATTATATATATATTTATATATGTGTGTATTTATGTATTTGTATATATAACATATATATTAAATATATGATATATATTTAATATATATAAATATAAATCATTTTGTAAGAATTATAACTACAATTTAAAAATAAACTCTAAGCGAGATTTTCTTTGATTCTTTTAAAAATCCAAGCTTTGAAGCACGTTATATTACAGTCCTACATAGAATGGCTTTTCTTTAATTTCCATTATATCCTAGCTGTATCTTTTTCAATTTGTAGTGGCAGATTATTCACATTCATAATTTACTCAGCTAAAGACCTACTTCTATCCATTCAGAAAGGGTAGAAGAAAAATGTTAAGAGCTCTAGGATAGCATTCCTTTCCATTTAATACTTTAAAACTCCCTAAAAACACTGTCACACTACAGTATTTATTACGCCACGGCTATTAAGTGTATGCCCCAGTATGTGGCAGGTAGCTTGCTGCTGTGATCATACTGCTGGGGTATTCCCTTGTTCTACTTATTTTTGTTCCAGGCACTAAATACTCCTAAAAGTAAACTATGTACAATTAAAATAGCCACAGAATTCTCTCTACCTGTATGCAAGATCACTGCAGGCAGAAAAAGGTAGGTCTCAAAGGGTACACAGCAGGTTGCTTTCCTGGCCTCCTTTTTACTGAACCTGTGGAGGCAGTCATTTCCTGGGATACAGGCATTCAGGAGGGTGCTTTCCAACCACTCTTCCTCTCTTTACAATGGTCTGTTTCATCCTGATCTCTGGGGACTCAGGATACTCTCCCAGGTCAGCCTGGGTTTACTTGCATGGGCTCCTAAAATGAGTAGGCAATCTCATTTTATTCCAATTTCAATGGAGATGCTTGTATTTCATCTTCACCCTTGCTTGTAAAGGAGCTTTTATTCCCTTCACAGTTCTACTTGAGAAAAGTTACTGACCCCTATTTTGGAGGGTGAAGGAATCTTGAGAGGTGGATCTTCTTTTCTACTCTATCCTCAGGAGAACATTAATAGCTTCTTTCAGGGCTAAAAAGTGTGATTAACTGAAAGATTAATTTATCATTGCACATAATACTAAGTAATGCAAACTTAGAATTTCCTGCCTCCTAAGAGTTAACATACCAGTGGGATGTAATCAAATAAACAAACTAACGAACAACTAAAGAAATAAACAGAAGTTCATTGAGTGAATAATATGGTATTATGATGTTTCTTATTTTTAATTTAAAAAGTGTAATCTGATTACCATCATGTTAGCACTTTAAAAACATTAAGAAGGATTTATTCCTGTGAGGTTTTTTTTGTGCTTATACCAAAATAGTAATTCAGTGCATTTATATTTGTGGGAAGCAATTAAAACAACTGAAATATTTTGCAAATATCAAGTGCTCTGTAACTGCTAATATAGTTATAGAAGAACTAAATCTTTTGGGAAAATGATAAATTAATAGACATGAAATTGCATTTTCTTACTTTACAAGCATTTCTTTTTTCAAAACAAAAATGCAGTATCTTTGCCTAGAGTACTAAAAAATGCATGTAGACTAAGGAGAGGGGATATCAGCAAAAGGGTGCGCATGGTAAAAAAACAAGAATCTCAACTCATTTGAGAATAAACCAACTTGATTTCAATATTGCTGTAACTATCAGCAACTCTTAATTGAAAAATATAAGCTAATTTTATGCAGTTGGTGGCAAGTTTACTGAGAAAACAAACCCAATAAATTTGTATGCTTAATGTCAAAGGAAACAATTCAATGCATGCTTTTCTTATTGGTGGGAAATCAGAAATTAAAAAAAAAAATAACTGGATATTGCATGGTCTATCATTGCCAAGAATGGACTTACACTGTATTTAAAAAAAAAAAAAAAAGACCAACATTGATGGCCGATTTGGTCATTTAAGGTTTGAAAATCATAAACAGGATAAACAACTAGGCTGGTTTTTATTTTTATTCAACAGTCAGACAAACAAGGCAGTTACAATATCTAATTCCATTTTACTTCTATTATACATCATTTAACTAAAATTAATTTGTATTGACTACTTGTGTTTCTAGTTCTGTTAGGATTATGAAGAGGATAGATAGAAGTTTTAATCTCAGTTTTGTATTCATATTATGCACTATTAATTTTTATTATTTAAATCCTTCCCAAATTCTAAATTTTTCTAAAAGCAAATTCACCACCTCTTTTTTTTTTTTTTTTTTTAGTACAGTTAGTGTTAGATATCAGCCATTCTAGAAGTACATGTGCTCCCTATGTCCGTCTACTTTCTGACAATGCAGGCAGTTCTGATTCTCCTATTGTCTCTAACTGCATCTCTCCCTAGCATTACAAAGTGAATATAGAATAATTTGATGAGAATTGATAGAAATAAGAAATTATAGAACATTAGATTGAAGCCAAATTAACCTTTGCCTGTGTGTATCATAACTTAGCACGGTTTAGATTAAATTTAGTGACATGTGTTCTACTATCAAAGTAGTTGTATCTTTCAGATAAAATAACGAAAAACAAACCAAACCAAAACGAAAAAGTCCACACTAATTTTGGGGTTTGTATGTGCATGTATGTATATATATATATTTTTTCAGGGTTCTCCAGAGACGGAAAGATTCAGGTAAGAGCTGCAGTTAAAGTCTATAAGCAGTCTGCTATAGAACAAGGTGCAGATGAAGTATGGAGGCAGAATTCTAAGGAATTCTCTCTTGCTGATAGGAAGGCAGCCTTCTACTCCGTTTAGGCCTTTAGTTAATTGTATAAGGCCCACCCATAACATAGAGGGCAATCTGCTTTACTTAAAGTTTACCATGGCAAATGAAATCTCACCAAAAACACCCTCACAAAAATATCTAAAATAACATTTGATCCAATATCTGGGTATCCTGTCCCAGACAAGTTCGTATGTAAAATTAACCATTATAGTATATTATCCAGGAACTGGTACTATTAATAGTTTAATGCTTTAACTTTTTACCACTATGACTTGTGTTTTTAAAATAATATTTTATATCACTAAAATTAAATGTTAATCTAATTCCACGATATTAATAAAACTACAAATAATAAAATGCAAACAAAATCTTTTCTATAACCTCCTAAGTTCTGAAACTGAAGTCTTCCTGAGCCCATAAAAAATGAATCAAAGTGAAAATTTTATAGAAGTGCTAAAGGCATACTAGCACCAAGGTTAGACTTTCTCCTTGATTAAGTCAATCTCATTTTCATTAGAATTTTAATTGAATTAGCTAGAGTATTTCACCTAATGGTGGAGAGAAGTTGTAGGGTGAGTCCCCTTTGCTGAAAATGCATGGAAAACTTGACAACATTGAAAATAATGATGACTTAGAGGCACTAAAAATTGACCAGTCAGACAAAAAATTGAGAAGCATTTGCTGTTTAAAAGCTGTTAAATCATTGAGAAAACCCAGGCTGAATCTACCACCATCTTGCCTGGAACTGCTCCTGCCCACTTCTGCTCCACTCCCTGCTTGGTCATGGAAAACTGTAACTACTGGCTTTGAGCTTGTAGTAAACCCAGCAGCTTTACAGTTGTGGGTGGCAAGCTGGATTTGAAGTGGGAACAGGGGATAAGCCCATAACTTTGCCAACTAAAATTGGCAGACACCAGTTTGAAAAAGATGGAGAAAATTGACCGATATTATAGTTCAGTATTATATTCTTAGTTCTCAAAGGGCCGAAGATAAGGCTGGATTTTAATAGTGAGACCCAGAAGTGAGAGAGCCATAGAAGAGTTGAAAGAAGTTTTAAACCCATATCTACATAACTACACATTCTATAGTTGTATATGGATAAACTATATATTCATAGGCATTACCTGAGTCAAGTAAAATTGAGGAGAAATTGATAACTGAGAATTTCAATGTGTTTCTTTGTTTACAAACAGCTGGCTCAGCAGAAGGCAAGAGTTTATATAGACTGGAGGTGTCTACACACAAACTCCTTACAAACCATTGCCTTACCACTAACCCACAAAAAAACAGGAGCCAGGCCAAAAAAAAAATTTTTTTAAGTATAATTTTCAAAACTACATGGTAGACTCAGTTTAAGTAAAGGCAAGTAATAAAACTGCCTTTGCAAAAATGACAGTGACAGAAATCTAACACAGCTGACTCCAGCTTCCTTCTTACCCCACAAGCTCTCCTGGCTAATTCCTGGGCTAATAGTTAGTTAGCCAAGCTAACTATCTAAGGGATTTAGTTTATGATTTCCGTTCCTTAAACTGTCTCGTTGCTCAGACATTGAAACCATCTTTGTAAAACTAAAAGATTAGTCACAAGTTCAGAATTAGTTCAGGAGTCACATAGCTGGCGATCACAAGATTTGTAACCTCTTCAATTGCTCATGTAGATAAAAATCACCATTTCAAAACCTAGCACTGGTATTTTGAGATATCTTTCAGACCATGCATTTTGATGGACCAGCTTGTGCCACCCAGACTCATAAGCCACACCAAAAAGTTGATTCAACTGGTGTTGTGATCCCTGTCCAGAAATTGGCCTAGCAGCAGAAGACATCTTCAGTCTCCCATAATATTAGGGCTAACCCAGCCAATCAGTATTACCCATTCCCTAAACCCTGGCCAACAAAACTATCCTTGAAAAGCCATAGATTCTGAATTATTAGGGAAACATTTGAGAATTATCGCCTATCATTCTGCTTAGCTGGTCTGGTGATTATTAAACTCTTCCTTTGCTGCAAAATCTGCTGTTCTCAATGTAGTGGCTTTTCTGAGCACTAGGCAAAAAAGAACCCATTAGGTGATAACATTCATAAAAACAATCATGACCCTGAGAAAAATAAAAGACAATTCAGAAAAACTATATTAACTAAAATGTTCAATTTAAACCAAAACACTATTAAACATGAAAATAAAAAAGGAAAGTGTGAGAATATAGTGCCAGATAGCAATGACAGTCAATAAAAACTAGCTTCAAGTGAGTCCAGATAGAGGATTTATCAGGCACTGATTTTAAAGCTGCTAATATAAATATGTCCAGAATTTAAAAATTTCCAAAAATTAAAGTGTTAATTATAAAGAGCAAATAAAGACTCTCAACAGAGAAATAGTTACAAAAAAGAAGTAAAAGTTACATGAGAGAAGTACAATAATTGAAATGGGGGTAAATAACAGATGGGCTCCTGAACAGATTTGAGGTGGCAAAAAACAAAACAAAGCCATGATTAATAGAACAGGTAGACAAAAAATTAGTAAGGATGAATGACTTTAATGATTCCATTTTTAAAAAGTGTTAAAAACAAAATATTTTGATATAATTTAACAAAAGTTATATAACACCTATAAAAAGAAAGTTACAGAACATTGCTGATAGAAATTAAAGAAGGCCTGAATGAACAGAGATAGACTATGCCAAAGAACTAGAATACTTACAATTATAAATGGCAATTCACCCCAAACTGACCTACAAGTTTAATGCAATTCTCATCAAAGTCTCAGAAGGTTTTTAAGATGGATCAACTCACCCTACATTTTGTATGTTAAAAAAGAATCACTAGTATGTATTATTTCCATAAAAATAATTTTAGATTTTCTGGAGTCTTGCAAAGATTGTACAGTTACCATATTCCAATCCTCCCACTTCCCAAAAAGTTAGCAACTTGCAAGACAATGGTTTCTTTAACAAATTTCAGAAGTTGACATTGGTTCATTATAATTGCCTAAAGTAAGTATTTTATTCATATTTCTCCAGTTTTTCTACTGATGTTCTTTTTGTCTTTAGCCTTATAGTAGCTACACATTTTCCCACTGTTTTTTTTTTTTTCTCACTGCCTTCAATAAAGATTGTCATACATTTTAATTCAGTTGGATTTATTTCTCACCATATGCTTTCTATATTCGGTTCCTACATCTTCATTAAAAAGTACATACAGTAAAAGTCAATCAGATGCATAGAGTAATATATCCACCACCACTCTATCATACAGAACAATTTGATCACCCTACACATTTTCTTAAGCAACAAATTTACAGTCAATCTCTTCTTCTTCTCCTAAACCCTGACAACAACAGGTCTTTTTTTCTGTTCCAAATATTTAGTCTTTTGCAGAATATCATATAAACACAATCACAAAATACAAAGCCTTTTGGGTCTAACTTATTTTCTGTAAAAATGCATTTAAGATTCATTCTTATGTGAATAAATTGTTAATTCGTCTGTATTAATGTACCATAGATTTTTTTAAAAAAAATCCATTCATCTGTTGAAGGATGTATGAGTTGCTTCTAAATTTTGGAGTTCATAAATAAAGATGATTTAAATATCTGCAGATAGGTTTTTGTATTAGCATACATTTTTAATGGTCGAGTAATTATGAATATCACAATTGCTAGATTATATTGTAAGAGTATGTTTTACCTTATAATAAACTACCAAATTGTTTTTCCAAAGTTACTGTACCATTGACACAAGCAAAGAAAATGTTCTTGTGGCTTTGCTTTCTTAAAAGCATTTGATATTGCAATTTTATCTTTTCTACCCACTGCGGTAGTTAGAGATTTTTTCGGTATGGTTTAAATATCTGTATCCTTAATGACTAATAATTTTGAGCCTCTTTTCATATGATTTTTTGTCATCCATGTATCTCCTTTGATATAGTTCCTGATCAAATATTTTTTCCACTGTATAAGTAAATTTTTTTTGTAAGTTGTGAGAGTTTAATTTATATTCTGGATAGAAGTTTATATTAGATATATAATATATGAATATTTTCTCCTAACTTTGGCTTGTTTTTTAGTAACTTAAAATTTCACACATAAAAAAGTTTTAAGGGTAATAAGGTCCAAATTATTATTCTTTTTCCTTTTACAGATCATGTTTTTGGTGTCACACATAAAAACTCACCATTAAAACCCAAGATCATGAGCTTTTCTACTATTTTTTCTAGAAATTATATAATTTTGCATTTCATATTTAGGTCTACAATTCATTTCAAGTCAATTTTTATATGAATTGAGATGTATTTGTCAAACACCATTTGTTGAAAGGACTGATTTCTTAATACCAACACCATTTGTTGAAGACTGGTTTCTTACTTATACCTGGGACTTTGACAAAAATCAGTTGACAATATGTGTGGGAATCTATTACTGGGTCATCTATTCTTTTCCAATGATCAATGATTGTTTCCTTGATGAATTGATCAAGGAAAGTGTAGTTTTAT
This sequence comes from Alouatta palliata, assembly GCA_004027835.1. NCBI lineage: Eukaryota > Metazoa > Chordata > Mammalia > Primates > Atelidae > Alouatta > Alouatta palliata. The sequence goes on from PVKV010013721.1 coordinate 32,960, forward strand.
ATTAAGATTTCAAATAGGCCAGGTAGGATGGCTCACACATGTAATCCCAGCAATTTGGGAGGCCGAGGTGGGTGGATCACCTGAGGTCAGGAGTTCGAGACCAACATGGCCAAAATGGTGAAACCCCATCTCTACTAAAAATATCAAAAATAGGCGGGTGCCTCTAATCCCAGCTACTTAGAAGGCTGAGCCAGGAGAATTGCTTGAACCCAGGAGGCAGAGCTTGCAGTGAGCTGAGATCACACCATTGTACTCCAACCCGGGCAGTAAGAGCAAAACTCCTCTGTCTCAAAACAAAAAACAAAAAACAAAACAAAAAAAAGATTTGAAATAGATTAGTATAGTTCCTCCAAATTTGTTTTATCTTTGGCATAAACGAAATAATAATTAAGATTACTTTTAGACATGGTATCCAATTGTTTTTACATTCACTTTTTATTTTCATGGCTAAAACTACTTATGCCACTAAAAATATTAAAAGATTAAAATGGGTATTACTAATCCTGCTTAAAATGCTAGTTTTTTTTAATACTTATTTTCAATAAATCAAACAATTAAATAGATTTTTATCAAAACTTTGGCCTTTCACCTTTGCATTACAACTATGGTTTTCTAACTGGCTTCCCTTGCACATGAAGCAAACTTGGGTTGGGAAAATAAAGGGGAGAAGCTTGGGGAATGAAAGATAAAAAGAATGACCAATTATGAGAAAAAAATACCAAAAACGATAAATATAGCTACAAAATAGTGATTTTTTTACATCTTAAATTACCTTTACGATTTGTATTTTCTTTAAAAATTTTCCCAACATTGACCTACAAACTCTCATTTTTGTCCATAGTACAAATATATATCTGCTGTCTCCAAAGTGACAAGGAGCCAGTAAGAACTACTGCCAATTTTCCTTTCTCTGCTATTTCTGAAAAGTACTTTTTTTATCACAGTAGAAAAAAATATAAAAGCATCTTGCTAACACTTAACTTCCTCTCAAGAAAATCAGTTCATTCCAGGAAGAGAACCATAGATTAGTATAAAAACATGTGAATAATTTTTCTGAAATTTTTATAGGGAAATTTAGGATTATTATGCTTATTATAAATTTATTGTAAAATTTTACAGTATTTATATGTGTAATTAAGTAGTTTCTTTGGGTAGACAGTATTGAATTGAAAATCGTTTTTTAAAGAATCTGACTTTCTCTGTCTCCAAGGCTGTGTCCTAATTCTACACAAAGGTAACCTCTGAATTGAACTACTAACAGGTACCTCCAGAACCTTATGTGCCTTGCCCTCTTATACTCAAAGCACTAGCTTTCCATGAAAAATAAGTTTCATGGATTCTTTCAAAGGTGAAATTAGGTTTTGGAAATATATATTAAATAAGTATGTGTTTTAATACTTAGTTTTTATGACAATACTCTTACTCAACTAATCTAATATAGCACCCAATTACACTCTTATTTCAGAATCGTAAAACCTTGGTCCTAGATGCTATTAGAATTCAGATTTTAAACCTAAAGAAATGATGCCTCTTGTGGAAATTTCCTTATATCACTGTTACCATGACTAGATAAAGGAAACATACTTGATAAAAAGTGAAACAATCTAATCCAAGCTCTACTTAAAATTTACTGTTACTGATGTTGTGATGCTCTAAAATTATTGTTACCATCTTCTTCACTGTGAGGCTCAAATCATTTGACCAGTGTTTCCCCAAAATATATTGTTGATTATCCTTTTATAAATTTCAATTACTTCAGAAACTCAAGGAAATAAGAGTAGAAATGTTTACAATTTTGAATTAAACCTGTCTGGGCTCAGTGACTCAGGCTTGTAATGTCAGCACTTTGAGAGGCTGAGGTGGGAGGATCACTTGAGTTTAGGAGTTTGAGACTAGGCTGTTCAACATAGAATCTATCTCTGCAATAGTAATAATAATAAGTTAAATTTGGCTATGAATTCCAGATCTTGAGAAATACATTAATTTTTATAATTTCTATACTGTGTCTGTTTGACTTAGGCTTATCTGAACACTTTTCAGCCCTTCCTTACTTATTAAAAATGTTAAAAGTCTACATAGGATAACCTTCTTGTGTATGTACTAGAAAACTTGGTATAACAAAGGAGCTTTAGCATTTAAAAATGCAGATATTTATAACCAAGCAAAGTATAATTTCTATCATTTCCTTTCATTGTATAAATTGACTCTCTTTTTCTTGATTTCTCCTCTCAACTTTGCTCTGTTTTCTCATTTAAAATTTGATTATAATTTTTACCCATATAAAAACAGTTTCTTCTCAAAAGTAATTCCAATGTTAATGTAAAATATATGTAGTAGTATATACATTTTAAACACATACAAAATTTAAATTTTCTAGATTTTTAGTACTGATAAATCATACATGTGATCAACTCTATTTTCCATTTTCTTTTTAAACATGGCACCTAAGAATTTAATAAGCTAGAACATTCTTCCTTTCTCCTCTGTATATTTTTATATTGAGGTCTTTCTTAAAATAATTAATTCTAGTAAAATTTAACTGTAATATCTGATGAAATCAGTTACCATTACTTTTCTAAACAATTTCGTTCATCTTAACAAAATTCAGTGCCTCCTATATTTCATCAATTTTGAGAGCTCAATTAATTGGAAGAGTTGAATTATTATTTTCTGCTATTCTTCTTCCCATTAATATTTACTGAAACTAATTGAAGACTATATTAATGTAAGTTATAAAACTAAGAATGAAATGTATATATATATACTACTATATACATACACTACTATATATATAAAATATATATACTACTATATATATTTTAACAAAGTAATTACAATGTAAAAGCAGTATTTTTATTAATTATGGTGGCTGAATTAAAACTCCATACACAACAATAAGAAAAAACACATTACTTGTTTTTTCTTATTAAAGTGTTACTGATACCATACAGAAGAACATCTAAAAGTGTTTTGGGACTCTGCTTGAAATTGAAGGATAGACTAAGTGTTATCAATGAACCTATCACAAAAAAACAACAAGAGACAGTTCTCAAATTAGTTACCTTGACAGCTCAGAGGCTATGGTTTTTAGTAATAATTTGATTAGCAGGAGGCTAGGGAATGAGTACTACTGACTGGTTGGGAAGAAAATCATGGGAGTGTCTAAATTATCTTTGCAGGCTTAGTTTTTAGGTGGAGTTCTCAGGACCTTCTTGAGCTGGTTCCTTGGTATAAGATATGGGTCTGAGTAAAGTCAGTGAGTCTCCAGAATACAAAAGCCTAAAAAATACCTCAAAGACCAATCTTAGTTTTTGACAATAGCAATGTTATCTATAGGAGCAATTGGGGAAGTCACCAATCTTGTGACCTGAGGAGCAGTAAATGATTTTATAGAAAGGCAAGGTAAGGAACAATGGTTGGCTATGATTTAACTATGCCTACATTTTAGCAGAATTCAGGTCTCTCCCATAATCCTAAACCTGTGGATTTTCATTTGTATTAAAAGAAGAGTTTGGTTCCTGAACAAGGGACTAAGCATAGAGAGATAATCTTGGAAAATTAGGTGGAAGATAAAATCTCAAATCAATATTAAAAACCGCTATTCCTTTCACACCAACCTAATAGCAAGAAAGAATAAAAAGTTTGAAGAACAGATTAACTGAAACTTTACTTATCTTGAGTTACAATTTGGCAGCTATTTTAAAAGATCAAAGATGATGATCATGGGCTGGGTGAGGTGGCTCAGGCCTGTAATCCCAGCACTTTCAGAGGCCAAAGTGGGCAGATCACGAGGTCTCTACTAAAAATACAAAAATTAGCTGGGTATGGTGGCACACACCTGTAGTCTTAAATACTCTGGGGGCTTAGAAAGAACGATTGCTTGAACCTGGGACGTGGAGGCAGCAGTGAACTGAGATTGCACCACTGCAGTCCAGCCTGGGTGACACAGCAAGATTCTATTAAAAAAAAAAACATTCTGTTTAAGAGACTTTTTTTAACTGTATTTTGCAAATATTCTTTCATTTTGTTGTTGCTATTGATGTTGTTTAGGCTGTATTACTTGTTTCCAAAAACTCTCTGATCCTTTCCATAACATTGTACGCTTTTTTAAAATGTTTGTATTGTAACTGCCCAGTGGGTTCACCTTACTTGCTGCCTAAACAGAGACAATTTATCAAGACAGGGGAATCGCAACAGAGAAGGAGTAATTCTCACAGAGTTGGCTGTGTGAGAGACTGGAGTTTTATCATTACTCAGATTAGTCTCTCTGAGCATTCGATTCGAGAATCAGAGTTTTTTTGTTTTTGTTTTTGTTTTTGAGATGAAGTTTTGCTCTTTTGCCCAGGCTGTAGTGCGATGGCATGATCTCGGCTCACTGCAACCTCTGCCTCCTAGGTTCAAGCAATTCTCCTGCCTCAGCCTCTGGATTACAGGTGTGCACTACCATGCCAAGCTATTTTTGTAGTTTTAGTAGAGTCAGAGTTTCTCCATGTTGGTCAGGCTGGTCTCAAACTCCCCGTCTCAAGTGACCCATCTGCCTCAGCCTCCGGAAGTGCTGGGATTACAGGCGTGAGCCACTGCGCCTGGCTGAGAATCAGAGTTTTTAAGGATAATTTGGTGGTGGAGGTTGGTTAGATCAGAGCTCTTTCACTGTCTCAGTTATAATTTTGCAATGGTGTACTAAGTTTCAGTACAAACTGTATTCTTATCCTTCTAAGGCTATTAAATGCAGTTATCAGTGAAGTTATCTGTGAAGTTATCTGTGAAGTTTTTTCTGGGTCTGGCATTATGTTGTTTCATTTGGAACTCTTTGACTCTTTTATTCTTTCTCATTAAAATTGGATAATCTTATTTATATTTTCTGTTTATTTTCTAGCATTTAAATAAAATCTAGGGAGAAAAAGAATATAAAAATATGAGGCTAACTCATGTTTACTTTTTCCAAATATAATATTTCATTTAAAAATTTATTTACTCTCCAATTAAAACCTCAATTCAACCTTTAAAAACTTGGGATTTGAGCATGTGTTCTTTCTACCTTAGAGGCTACTATGACTATTATAAGCATATAGATAAGAAAGTTTTATTATAGATTTAAGTTAGTATTCACACTAAACTAATCTAGAGATAAAACCTTCATATTTCAGCAGTTGTGACTTAAGCTGTATTCTCAATTTATAAATAAAAGTATAAATTGTGTCAGCATGAGATGTTCACGGTTTTTCATAGAAAATGTGTGGTTTACATGATACCCATAGAAAGTCTTCCAATGAAGATATATTATCATGACTCTCCCTAGAGCTTATGCAGTAAATTCCCCAAAGCCATGCACATAGCAAGGATTTTTTAAAAACAGATTATCTATGTTTATTACTTGGTTGTCATTATCTAGTCCTATAGTCTTTCTTTGTTTCATAATTCATGTTCAGATTTAAAAAAAACAAAATTAGGATTCAAATATTGAAAGAAGCATAGACTAATTTAATAAATTAATGTAGTTATATATTTTTATAGATTTATATACACATATATATGTATATATACAGAGAGAAAGAGAGAGAGAGATTTATATATATATATAAAGAGAGAAAGAGAGACATTTATAAACTATATGAGCGGAAAAAAATATCTTCCTCTACTTAAAGTTCTCCAGTTGGAACCCTGCAAAATAGATGAGCCAAAGACAGATTAACAAAAGAAACACAGAAGATTATTAATATGTGCATTGCATGGGTAACACATGAGAGAAGCCAGAGATGAATAAATGGAAGCATCTTTTAGAATCTAGGCTTGTATAACGTTTTAGGTTAAAGGAAACAGGGTCTGAGGCTCCTGGGCCAGGGAAGCATGTTATGTGAGGGTGATTAGAAAAAACTCTGTAGACTGGGTGCCGTGGCTCGTGCCTGTAACCCCAACACTTTGGGAGACCAAGGCGGGTGGATCACCTGAGGTCAGGAGTTCGAGACCTACCTGTCCAACCTGGCAAAACGCTGTCTCTACTAAAATCCCAAAAATTAGCTGTGTGCGGTGGCATGCTCCCATAATCCCATATACTCAGGAGGCTGAGGCAGAAGAATCGCTTGAACCCAGGAGGCGGAGGTTGCAGTCAGCTCAGATTGCAACACTGCACTCCAGCCTGGGTGACAGAGCAAGACACCATTGCAAAAAAAAAAAACAGGAAAAGTTTGTAAACAAGGGTCACTTAGTAGCGTTTGTTATACAGATTTAAGTTAGTACTTTCTCCACTAATAAGTTGTGTCCTTCTCTTCCTGGTACAGAGGAGAGAGACACCTCTATGAATGCAAATTTCTTTTATATATGTAAATTTCCTATTCAAGAAGAAATCTGTACTCTGTTTTTAGAGCATTTCCTAGTATCCTAGTTGAAAGTACCTTTAGCTCAAAATAATTCACATGCTAAAGAAGCATATTTTGGAGTTGAATATTCTAGCTTATATCAATATATAATTTAGTAATATTTATCCATATGTATGCTGAGATATCTATTAAGTGAAATGTATCTGTCTATTTAGATGCCTACCTGTCAATTCACTTTAGGAGGGAAAAAGAAAGGAAACACAACAATATTTAACAGCGTTGACTTTAAGTGTTGATTTGATGGGATATAAATAGACAGATACAAGTAGGCATATAAATAAACAGATACATTTGATGGGATATAAATAGACAGATACAGGTAGGCACATAAATAGACAGATAACACTTGATGGAATATAAATAGATACAGGTAGGCATATAAACAGATACATTTCACTTAATAGATATCTCAGCATACATATGGATAAATATTACCAAATTATATATTGATATAAGCCAGAATATTCAACTCCAAGACACACCACCCCCAAACATGGCACCTTGACATTTCACAAAACCACAGAAGCAGCAAGGTCTCTCTGACTTTCTCCCTGCCTTTCATCCCTGAAGCAGGTCATAAAACCTAGAACAATTCTCTGACCTTCTCCTGAAGCAAGTCATAAGACCTTTATTTAGGAAGTGCCTCCCTATACCCAAAGAAAAGGAACAGAGAATTTCAACAAAGAGTCCTTGCTAAGTTTCCCACTGTTTATTATCCTTAGAACATGTTTTTTATTTTTTATTCAATTATACTTCCCCAGGACTATATACTTTTCATCAAACCTAGCATAAAAAATATACAGGCCTACCCATGCCTTCAGGTCTTCAGTTACTATAAAGGTTCATGTGTCATGTAAAACTTACATTAAACAAATATGTACAGTTTTCTCTTGTTAATTTGTCTTTTTTTAAAGGGCCTTCAGCCATAAACCTAAGATGATTAGGAAAGATATTTGGTTTTTCCAACAGGTGATTCTACAGGTAGTTTATATTTTGTACTATATATGAAATATAAATATATATACTTTTCAATTATTGAGCTTTCTTATTTTTACTGTATTGGGACCTAATTTAATAAATTTTGAAAGATCTGCTCTTTTAATTTACTAAATATTGACTTTAGTAAATCAATCTTTGTCTAAAAGATTTTATTTGGTTTTAAGTAGGAATAACCTTATAAAGAATGAATCATTCTTCTCTCAGTTTTAGGGTTAAAGATATGTTAAGTGATAAGTAAAGGGACTACTTTCATTCCTTTTACCAAGAATGCATGGCTCAGAACATGAGACGGGTTAGAAATAATTTTTGATTGCTCAGTTTTGCCAACCCAGTGTTCTTTAAAACAAGTAACAGTCGATACTGAAAGACGTTTTGTTTCCACAGTGCTTTAACATAATTTATTCAAATTTGATACGGGGAATGGAGAAAGAAACTTTTCACTAGTGTAAGTAAAATAAAGAATAATTACTTTACCTAAGCTTCTAATCTTTAAAATCTATCTGTAGAAATTAACTACTTCTTCACATGTGTTGTGAAATAGCCTTGCTCTCATTTCAAACATTTCGCATGTGTACAGGCTTCATATCAGAGTCAAGCATAGGGAATGTATGAATCAAATTGAATAATCCTTGATGAATACTAATTTTGCATAATCCAAAATATAGCTGCTGTTGTTTTCAAAAGGAAAAACGGTGTATTTTTTTCTACTTTAAAATCCATTGACTATAAGAACAGAAGAAACAACAAAAAAATAATTTTTCCAGAATTAAAATCAGAATAATGGCAAATTCATATTTTAGTATTTTACTGTAGCATTTAGCACTTAGTTTCTTACTTTATATAATACTGTAAAAAAAGATTTCTATTAAGGTAACATACTTAAAAGATTAGAATTATATATATTTCCTGAAAAGGATTCAGTAAATTTACTTATTTTCACTAGCTATTAACACCATTATTGTTATTATTGTTAATTCATTTTGTTTGTTTGCCAAATATGTTTTTTTATTCTATCCTGAAAGCTAAAAATAATTAAATATAATTAATTCTGCCACAGTAAAAGGCAATGAGATGGCATGTAATAAACAATTTGGCTGAACTTTATTTCCCATTCCTGATTGATAACCTCTATACTTTGGGAATTTTTCAAGCGGTAGCAGTATGTTTTGTTATTCATGGTGGGCCCCTAGGACCACACCTGATAGTTTATGCTAATGAGCTGACTCAGAATGGAGTTTGGTCACCCAGAGAGACTATTCATGCGAATGGAAGGTTGGGGCTTTCAGCTCCATGATATCAGTCTACCTTCCAGTAGGGGAGGGAAGCTGAAAATTAAGTAGAACCACATAGCCAATGATTTAATCATGACCACATATCAAATCTGCAATAAAATTTCTGGACAAAGAATCTTGGATGGGCTTCCCTGGTTGGCAATTCTCTGTATACTGTTAGAAGTTTATGTGCCAGGAGGATAATATAACCCTGAGAATTATGGAAGTTTCATTTTGGTTGTCAGACCTCACCTTATGTGTCTATCCCTTCCACCTGTTTTGATTTGTATCATTTTATTCTAATAATACTATGATCGTAAGTATAGTACTTTCCTACATTTTGTGTCACTCTAACAAATCGTCAAATCTGAGGGAATAGTGAAACATCTCATATCTGTAGCTAGCTTCTGTGAAGTGAGAGCGGTCTGGAGACATCCCAACTTGTGGGTGTTATCTAAACTAAGGGCAAGCATGTATAGGACTATGTCCTTAACTGTGAAATTTAGTCTAACTCCTTGCAGTTAGTATTAGAAGTCATTGCAAATGGAGATTCAATATCTATTTGAGACATCAGAATTTTTCTTCCAAATTCTTTTTGCCAAATTATTAAGACTCATCTAAATTTCCATTTCACACTTTTTTGGTATTAGAGGAATGACTGCTTTCTTTAGCAAATAGCTGAGATTGCCTGATCTGATTTACTAATGGCTACGATCTTTATTTCAGACAAGAGCTAAGATAGAAATTCATGTTTGTCCATGTCTTAATATATTCCATCACCAGGATTTCATTGGATGTCCAGCCTCAAGATGACATCAAAATTCCTCTTTCTATAATCTGATATTTCCCATCTTTTTTCAATTACAAGTCAATGTCAATAGAAAACAAAAAGGAGGGGAAGGTAAAATATATTGAAAAGAAAGACAGAAGAAAGGAAGAAAAATAGATAAATATTTATGTACGACTAATATACTGTCTCTGAAAACAATTCCAAAAGTAAGCCCCCAATTATTTGAAATAATGCAACATCACATGAATAAAAATGTGTTGCTTTTTAATTATTCTGTTTGGCAAAGAATTTGTTTTGATATTTAAATTCACATGTGAAGAAGTTTAGTCTCAATACATTATTTCATTCTTTAAAAGTTCTTGGTAAATGAAACATGCAGAAGCTGGGTGGTGGTTACAATTCACTATATATGTATATGTGTGTGTATATATATATATATATTCATAAATGTATATATATATATTCATAAATGTATATAGGACATGGTATCAAATGCAGGCTATGTCAATTATGTTTGGTTATCACTAAAGCCAAAATCTGAGATATTGTTAACCTTTAAGGTAACAAGTGAATAATTTAAAGCGAACAAAAATATGGTTAAAAAAAGTGTTAGTTGCATATTAGTGAAAGGAATCACGTTTTTTTCCTGATAAAATGTAGCTCAACAGAAAGATGTTCTATATTAAAGCAGAAAGAAATTAATGATACCAAAGTTATTTATATTCATTTGCCTTGAGTAGTAGGCAGCAAAATGGAATTTTCTGTCTCTCTTTTTTAAAAAAAGTTGATTCTAAGATGTGGCTAAATTATCTGCCAAACAAATTCCTGAATATCCAGATATTCATGCAAACTATTATGCAATATGTGTTAAAATATTAATAAAATTATAGATGAATCAACTATAAATGTTTTATATCATTTTATCATTTAATAAAACCTTAGCTGCATTTTATGTGACTGCTGAGTTTGTTCTGTTTTGTCAATTTCTTCATGCATTTAAATGTTTTATACTTCTATTAGTCTGTTCAGGGTGCCATGAAAATAAAAATACCAACAGACTGGGTGTCTTAACCAACATAAATTTACTTTCTCACAACTGTGGAAGCTAGAAGTCCCAGATCAAGGTGCCATCAGGGTTCAGATCTGGTAAGGGCTCTCTTCCTGGCTTGCATATGGCCAACTTCTTAGGATGTTCTCACATAGCCTTTTCTATGTGCACAAGTGGAGCAAGAAAGGTATTTGGAATCTCTCCTCTTCTTATAAGAACACCAATCATGTTGAATTTGGGTCCCATCTTTATGACCTCATTTTACCTTAATTGCCTTTCCAGAAGCCCTATCTCCAAATGCCATTACATTAGGGATAAGGGTTTCAACTTACAAAGTCTCAGGGGACAGAATTCAGTCCACAGTAATACTACACAATAAAGTGATTTTTTGTCTCCTAATCCCAGATGTGTTTGGGAAACATTTTAAATTATAATTAGATCTGAAACAGATATTTGCTGGTAGATAAATTTTATAAATGAGACTTTTCAAAAGTCATTTTTAATGTACAATGCCGAAAATATAGTGACTTATTTTTGTGCCTAATCCGAACACCTGAATTTCTATTATGTTTATATCCCTGAAAGAGGGGAACATGAATACCATTAAATTTCTAACACAGAATAAAAAAATTCCCAACCATAATATTTTGGTAATTTGACCAATATGACAAATCAAGTAGCATTAAAGCCAGAACCAAGTACCTGACTCTTTATTGTTACTAGAAACAGTCTACAATTTTGGCACCATTTTTAAAATAAGACAGAAGTCAAGGGAATTCAAACTAATTGCAACAGTTAGAAGGAAAGAAAGCTAGTGAATAACTGATCTTATTTATATTAATTATTTTAAAAGAGTACTATTACCCCTAAGGTAGCATTTTATTTCTCCCAATAAGAACGTTATGATATTTTTTGGTTTTTTTCTTTTGTTGTTTTGGAGACAGAGTCTCGCTCCGTCACCCAGGCTGGAGTGCAGTGGCAGGATCTTGGCTCACTGCAACCTCTGCCTCCTGCGTTCAAAGTATTCCACTGCCTCAGCCTCCCAAGTAGCTGGGACTACAGACATGAGTGACCACACCCTGCTAATTTTTGTATTTTTAGTAGAGATGGGGATTCATGATGTTGGCCAGGCTGGTCTCGAACCTCTGACCTCAGGTGATCCCACCCCCTCAGCCTCACAGACTGCTGGGATTACAGGCGTGAGTCACAGCACCTGGCAGAAAATTATGAGATTTCCAACAGCCTCTTTTCTCATATTTATAACAGGGGGGATACTTAACATCTTAGTAGAGAAGATAAACTACAAGGAGGGTATAGAATCTAATTATTTTTATATAGTGCATGGAAAAAAAGATCTGATTAATCTCAAAGCAGATGTCAGTACTAAGAAGAAGCAAAATAAGGTGCCCTTTGAAAATTACCTTTGACTTTATATTACCAGGCAAGTATCTAATTAAGTTCATATATGTTAAATAGTTGAGTTAAAAGTCACTTATTTTGCATAATAAAATATCAACATTAGTAATAGAGTGCTTTGGATTGTATTCTTCCTCACAAGAGGCCTTTATACTAACTCAGAAATCAAGCATTTCTATGAAAATCCTTTGCAGAAAGTATAACATAATTGGATTACCATTTATTTTCAGCATAGCCTAGAAAGTGAACAGGTGGTAGATTTACTACCACAGTGATTCTGACAGCTGCATTGACTTTCAGTAATTTAAGATAAAGGATAGTGCAATTGAAAGGAAGTTGTATCCCATATGGGAGTTTTTGTACAACACATGCATGGTGATGTATATTCTGTAGGAAATCATGAGCTATGACCACTAAAGTCAATGTCCTGTTATTTGGAAATTCTTCCATATAAAATGTTTGGCATACCAATGACCTATCTGGGTTAACGAGTTGGCATGTTAGACCTTGGACCCTTCAACTTCTGTGTCTTGGTAGCAAAGCCCACATTTAGATGAAATAGACATACTACTTTAAATTTTTCACCTAAGATTTTTTAAATCAGCAACTTGAAGTATCAAGGAGTCTCCACATAGTCATATCCTGGTGCCTATAATCCCAGATTTTCAATTTCTCTACCTTGGTAAAGCAGATGCTGATGATATAATCTGTCTTATTGACACAGACACACTACCTTGAGAGTAACCAAACACTGATTAAGAATAATCAAACACTGATTAAAACATCAGGACCCTGACTAGTGAAATACAGTCATTTTATATAGCCAGTTGCTATAAGCAGAGTATTTAGTAATCAATGATTTTCATGTTTTGGAGGGTAGAAATTATTAAGCATTTTAACTTCTGCTCATAGGATTCTCTTTTATTTAAGTATTTTTAAGGCTAAAATTAAGTTTTTAAATCTTTTGTGTGAGGAAACCCACTTACTTTATATCAGGTTATTTTATATTCATTCTCTATATATTTTGAAGTAGTTTTTGCACAATGATTTCTAAGACAAGGCCCGCTAATAAGCTGCTTATAATGTATCACAGAAATGTGGGGAACACTTGTTAACAAATCTATAATTAACTGTCTTTAGGTGTCCATAGTCTGAAATGCTAGTAGGGTTTTGATATAAACTTGGTAATTATTCATTTGTTAGTCTCCTTTTTTTCAACCTCTTGATATTATATAAATTCATTTTGCCACCACATTAATTAACCTACAAAACCCATAATTCCCAGAAGATTATATTGTTTTAGTAAAATATATTACAAATACAAATAAGAATGTATTTGGATATATGAAAGAAAATACAAGATATTTAAATTATGTACGTATTGACTGATGCTCCAAGAGGTTTACAGTTAAATAAACTGCAGGAATTTTATTCAAATTAGCAACTTGTTTGCTTGTCTTAGTAATATTGATAATAGTGTTGGAGGTATGGAGAAATGACAACAAAATATAAGAAGGGCTTTCACTGACCTTTTGAACACCTGGTAAGACCAACTGCTTCTGGGTAACAAATTACTTGATTAGAATAGTATGTTCTGTGGCAATAAGCCTATAGCTACAGTTATTTTTTTGAAAGTCGATTGTTTGTCCAGAAAAAAAGATGGGAAGGATATCATTCATTGAATATATTTTACAGCATTCCATAAGTCCCTGGGTAGCACTGCCAGCAGAAGTGTCTGTAGGAGAAGCAGCAAATCCATAGCAAGAATAAGTATCTATATGAGTCAGAATTACCTTCTTCTTCCTTCATTATTGAAAAAGTCTTGATATGACAAGCTGCCTTCAAGTGTTTGGCTAGTCCTTACTAAGAATGGTTACACCGAGGGTTCATGGCATGTTTCTGCTGTTGGTTGGTTGGACACACAGCAGTGGCAGAAAATAAATTAGCCCCAGTGAGAAGCCCATCTTGTTTAACCCAAGCATAACTTCATCCTTAGTACTATAGGCACTTCTTAGATGAGCTCATTGAGCAAGAACTTAGGAGTGTGAGGAAAGAAGTTAACTGATGTTCAAGGATAGTTGCCTTTCCTACTGCTTTCTGAGCCCTTCTCAGGAATGAGCACTGTCTAGAGACAAATACCTGGGACACTGATAATTCTGTACTTTATGCTCGTCATGAAAGACATATCCACGTGTCTCTTCTTTACACGTCTTTGGCATCTTGTGATCACTTTCTTCCCATATTTTGACTACCTATCCAAACCATGAGCCACTGCCCCAAATTTAATACAGATTTGCACCTCTGGTTATCTCTTCATCTAAGCAAAGTAGACCAAGATGCAGTAGATGAATATCTACCCACATAAAGGATTTCCTTTTACCATCTTTTAGTACCATCTCAGATTGCCGTGGAAATAATAAAACAATATGCTTTCTTGTTTGTCAGAATATCACGCAGACATTTTCTTCCTTAGTGATGTAGTTAGAGGGAACTCAGTAGGAAACCATAGGTGTGGATGAAGATAAACAAATCAATGTGTATGTGTGCATGTTGGAAGTGAGGTAAGGCATTTAACTACAGTCATATACTGTCCATTAGATGTCTAGAACTTATTGACTTGCAACTAAAAGTTTTGTACCCTTGACCATCATTTCCCCATTTTCCCCATTCCCCTAGCTCCTGGCAACCACTGTTCTCTCCTCTGCTTATATGAGTTCAACTGTTTTTAGATTCTACACACAAGTGAGATTATATAGCATTTGCATTTCTGTGTCTGGCTCATTTAAATTAGCAAAATATCCTCCAGGTTCATCCAAGTTCTCACAAATAGCATAATTTCCTTGTTGTTTTATGGCTGAATAACATTTTTGTGTGTGCATGTGTCCATTTTATATGTATACCACTATTTTATTCATCCATCAACAGCCACTTAGGTTGCTTTCATACTTTAGCTATTTTTAAATTTCTGCAATAAACATGGAAGTATAGATTTCTCTTCTAGGTACTGATTTTATTTTCTTTAGATATATACCCAGAAGTGGAATTGCTAGATCATTTGGTAGTTCTGTTTTTAATATTTGAGGAATTTCCACAACAGGTACCCAAAAGTACATTCCCGCCAACAGTGTATAACAATTTTTTTTCTTCAAACCCTAATGAACACTTGTTATTTTTTTGACTTTTTATAAGTTATCTTAATAGATACAAAGAGATATCTCTTCACAGTTTTAATTTGCATTTATCTGATGATTCATATTGTTGAGAATTTTTTTCATATATTCATTATCAATTTTCAGGTCTTCTCTGGGAAAAACATCTAATTAATGTAAGTTCCTTGCTTATTTTGAAGTGAGTAATATATAACATCTTAATATATTTCAGATATTAACTGCTTATCAGCTATGTTTTGCAAATATTTTCTCCCATTTCATATTTTGCATTTTCATTTTATGTGAGTTGTATCCTTTGCTGTGAAAAAGCTTTTTAGTTTGGTACAGTCCCACTTGTTTATTTTGGCTTTTTTATCTATGTTTTTTTGTGTCATATTCAAAATAATCATTGCTAAGACTAGTATCCAGGAGATGTTTTCCACATTTTCTTCTAGGAGTTTCACAGTTTCAGGTCATATGCTCATGTCAATACATGCAGAGAAAGCATTTGAAAAAAATCAACATTTTTTATAATAAAAACCCAACAAATTAGAGAATGTGTCTGAACACAATAAAGATCATAATCACAAGTCCACAGTTACAACCACACTCAATATGAAAAACTGAAATATTTTTCTCTATAATCAGGGACAAGACGAGGGTAAGCACTCTCACCACTTCTAGCAAGATAGCACTGCTGGAGGTCCAAAACAATGCACGCAAATGAATGAACAATAGCAAAGTGAAAAAAGAAATCAAAATTTGTAAACAGGCAAATGATTAGAATCATTCAGATACACGAAAGCAATGCAGGTATGTCTTAATGAGACAATAGGAAATTTTCCTGGAAAGCCAATAAGCTGTCATTGGAAAGTTAGGCAAAGAGGGCATTATGTGGATTGTGTGAGAGGGATGGGAATTAGGCTTCATAATAACCAGTATCCAGTAGCTTTTTTTGTTCCCAACAGAAAATCACTCAGAAATATTGAACTTAAAGAGGACAGAATTTGGGTTCAAATAAAAGTTTGGAGAATTAGAAGAAGATCCCTATGAAAAGAAATACATAAATTATCTATTTTTGAAATCTGTAATAAAGAAATACCTTTGATATAATCTATAAATATATTGTCATGAATAAAGATAAACATGTAGAAACTCTGCAGCTAATTTAGAACTTTGTTTCTACTAATCTCTGAGATGTGTCTGTGTATGGAGTGGGAAGGGGAAGGAATGTATCTTATGATGTTTTAATTAGATAGCATCTGTTTGAATTAAGTTCTTCATGGTAGATACTACTTGTAGATGAATACATCTGTCTCTCCTCATGAAGAAACATCTGTGATGATATTGCTATTGTCTATCCTATGAAATACCCATAAAGAGACAAAATTACGTATAAAGATCATTTCAACACAATGTAAAGGTGATGAGAAAGTTTAAAAAATACAGCAGTAACACTAAATTCCAACCTGTTCTCTGGGTTGCAATTACTTATGAAACATCATCAACCTGAGTTGAGGTTTACCTGATAAAATTTTACATATAAAAGTTACTTCCAATTTGTTAAACTCTCTTTATCAAAGAGTAAAAAAAATCCATGAGCTTAAATATTCTACCTAGATATCTATTAGCTACTTACTCTTCTATATTATGAAGCACTATCTCCTTTAATCTTTGTTTGGTAGTATCCTGTAGCAAAGTTCCAACTATGTGTAGAAAGTGGTTTATATGGTTTAAAACTAACGTGAGGTGCCCTACACACCAATATATGGCCCAGAATAGAACCTTGTTTCCATTAAGTTCTGAGATATGTGGTAAAATGCTAAACTCAAAATTCATAACTATTTGGATTATATTTTCATATATTTGGTTTTTCTCATTAGTCTTTAAAATTATCAGAATTTTAGAACTAAAACATCATGTCATAAAAGTCTGTAAAACATAGTGTGTACTTGGCATTAGTGTGTACTCAGGTACGCCACAACACCAGGAAGTGGGTTTGAATATCACATGTAAGTTTTGGTCCTTTCACAGTTTGGAAGATAGCTTTCCTTAAGTTAAAAATAAATAGTTTATTTAAAGTTTCTTTAATGGGATGAATGAAATAAAATTTGCACATGTAGATCATGCTATAAGCTTTTATTTTTCACTAGTTCTTCAACATTCTTGGTGTCATTTTTGATATATACGTTTCATGGAAAGTTCCATTGAACTGTGATAAATAGTAGTAATAAAAAGAATTACTAAAATCTTAGTACATTACACTGATTTTAGACCTTAAGAAAAAAAAATACATGAAATAGAAACTATACAAGCTTAAGTAACATTATTTTCTTCTTCATTTCTCAAAATTCTGCAAAGAAGTTTTGTATATCAAAATCCCTTTGAGGTAGCATAAAATTAATTACGTAGAAGACACATTTTTGTCCAAGAAGATTATAATCAATCAATGACAGCAGCATAACTTTATAGAAATAGAAATGAGCTCATTCTCAGGAGAACTGTTTTTGGCCATTAAACTTAACTCACATAACATTTCTGGGTTTCATTTTTCTCATATGTAAATATGTATGGTCATATGCACTTTCATCTGCCTTATTGAGTGTGCAGAGAATCAAATGATTAGCATAATAGCCATAAAAGTTTTTGAGAAAATTCAAAATTTGATGATAAAAGTTAAGATAATGCTGCACATCAAGACATGATGGAAATGTCACCAGAGACTGAGCTTCCTTTCCATTCAATGCAGAGGAACACAGAACGATGAGTCATTCCGAGGCATGCATGATAAGAAATTTTGATGAAAAGCCCTTAAAAATGACCCACCCTCCAAGACTACTTACATGTTTTGTATTAGTAACAAAATCTGGCCAATAGAATCAGAGTTAATTAATCAGTGTCTGCCTTACTGCAAATGAAGAACAGAATGAGCAGTAATAGCACTGTGTGGAGTAATTACTAAGAATATTCAAGAGGTAAGAATGGCATGGCACCCAGCCTTACAAAAATTCAGTCAACAAATCTGAAGAAAAATATTCCCTCAATGCCCATTTACAATCATTTGACTAAAAGCAAGGAGGTAAATATCTATTTATTGTGATTTGGAAGACAAGGAAAAGTCACAAAACAACTTTGATCCTACAGTAAATAAAATTTTAATTATAATATAACTTCTTAATGATCCTTTATAAAGGAGCCATCTTTAAGCCTCAAGGTATGCAAATATTTATAAAGATTTCTATGAAAGTATAGCCAGCTGATCTATAAATATAGGCTTTCTTTTAAATAAAATAAAAAGTGCAATTGCTATATTTTTCAGCTTATATTGAAGAGTTGCTCATTGAGGACTCCTCTGGCATTCTACAAAGGTATACATATTTAAACTTTTTCTAACATAACTGCTATTTGCCTCTGTTTGGCAACAGAATAACAACATCTGGGGGGGATATTTATTAGGTGTGATGGCTGGTACACACATGAAACATGTTTATTCAATGAATTACATGTTGTCAAATTTTGATAAGCAAATTACATTATATATTTTGCTCAATTCAACACATATTTTCTGAGTGAAAAATTCATGCAAAGCATGAGAAAGGTACTAGATAGATACAAAAATGAAAAAGTCAATCTCTGCCCTAAGAAGACTTTTCAAGAAATATAATGTATATATACATATAAAGTTTACAATAAAATAATAGCAGGATAAAGTAACATTAGTAAAATAGAGATTAAAATGTCTACTGTGGGAAAAAGAGTTCCCCTAACTATGTGGTATTTGTAATTGGATAAATGATAGCAGTAACTTAGATTTTATTGGTAAAAAGAAAGACATTTGGGATAGACATGGACACATACAAAATGCTCGAGAATCAACAGACAGTTCTATTTTGTTGCCTAATAGAATTTGGGTGACATCAGAACAAAAAAGAGTTACTTTTAGAACATTAGGTGGAGAAGAGTCTAGACACAGAACTTTTAGCTAGGAAGCTACTGCACTGGATTTGTTAAAAGAGCCTAAGAATTTCATGTAAGGAGCAGTAGAGACACAAGATGGTCAAATAGGAACAGTTCTGGAGTGCAGTTCCGAGCAGGAACAATGCAGAGGGTGAGTGCTTACCACATTTCTAAACAAGTTTTCACTGCCCACAGACCAGGAGATTCCCAGGCGAAATGTGCCATGAGTTTTCAGCACAGCGGTTTAAGCCAGTGCTGGGTTGGTGCACAGAAACTCACACAAATGTCAGCGGCCTTTTCAACTGGCGCCTGGAATGTCTGGGAACGGAGCCGCCCATTCAACTGAAAGGGAGGGGGCAGACACAGGGAGTCAGGTGATCTGGCTTGGCGGGTACCACCCCTACAAAACAAGCAATCTGAAATGCTCTTGACTGAGAGTTTTGCAGCAAGTGCAGCTGGACCCAGGAAGGTCCAGCTCAGTTGGGGGAAGGACAACCACTACCGAGGCAGTGACACAGCAGCTTGGCGGAGCCTGCAGCAGCTCAGCAACATCTCTTCTGGCAGACTTTCACTAAACGACTCTGTGCAGGGCAGAGCATATATGAAAAAGGCAGCTGCACCTCAGGAACTTATAAATAAAGCCAACCTTCCTAGGACAGAGCACCTGGGAAAAGAGGCAGTTATGAGTTCTGCTGCAGCAGACTTAAACATACCTACCCAGAAGCTCCACACAGAACATGGCAGCTCACAGCACAGCACTTGAACTCCTGTAAGGGACACACAGTCTCCTCAACCAGCTTGCTGACCCCCATCTACCTGAAGAGACACCTCATAAAGGAGAGCTCAGGCTGACATCTGACAGGTACCCTTCTGGGAGGAAGGTAACAGAAAAAGAAACTGGCAGCAACCCTTACTGTTCTGCAGCCCCTGTGGGTGATCCCCAGGCAAGCAGGATTTGGAGAGGAATTCCAGCAGTCTTGCAGCAGAGGGGCCTGACAGTTAGAAGGAAAACTAAGAAACAGAAAGAAATAGCTTCAACATCAACAAAAACTACAAAGACCACAGGTAGATAAAGCCACTAAGATGGGAAGAAATGAGTGCAAAAAGGATGGAAACACCAAAAACCAGAACACCTCTCCTCCACCAAGGGATCACAACTCCTCACCAGCTAGGGATCAAAGATGGATGGAGAATGAATCTGATGAATTGACAGAAACAGGCTTCAGAAGGTAGGTAATAACAAACATTTCAGAGCTAAAAGAACATGTGCTAACCCAATGCAAAGAAACTAAGAACCTAGAAAAAAGGTTTGATGAGATGCTAACTAGAATAAACAGCTTGGAGAAGAATATAAATGACTTGATGGAGCTGAAAAGCACAGTATGAGAACTTTGCGAAATATACCCAAGTTTCATTAGCCAAATGGACCAAGCAGAAGAAGGGATTTCAGAGACTGAAGATAAACTCAATGAAATAAAATGAGAATGCAAGAATAGAAAAAAAAGTGAAAAGAAAGGAACAAAGTCTCCAAGAAATACGGGATTATGTGAAAAGACCTAATCTACGTCTGATAGGTGTACCTGAATGTGAAAGAAAAAATGAATCTAAGCTGGAACACACTCTTCATGATATTATCCAGGAGAACTTCCCCAACCTAGCAAGGCAGGCCAACATTCAAGTCCAGGAAATACAGAGAACACCACAAAGATATTCCTCAAGAAGAGCAACCCCAAGGCACATAATCGTCAGATTCACTAGGGTTGAAATGAAGGAGAAAATGCTAAGGGCAGCCAGAGAGAAAAGTCGAGTTACCCACAAAGGGAAGCCCATCAGACTCACAGCAAATCTCTCAGTAGAAGAGAGTGGGGGCCAATATTCAACATCCTTAAAGAAAAGAACTTTCAACCTAGAATTTCATATTCAGCCAAACTAAGCTTCATAAATGAAGGAGAAAGAAAATCCTTTATGGACAAGCAATTGCTCAGAGATTTCATCACCACCAGGACTGCCTTACAAGAGCTCCTGAAAGAAGTACTAAATAAGGAAAGGAACAACCAGTACCAGACACTCCAAAAATGTACCAAATCGTAAAGACCCTCAACACAATGAAGAAAATGCATCAACTAATGGGCAAAACGTCCAGCTAGCATCAAAAGGGCAGGATCAAATTCACACATAACAGTATTAACCTTAAGTATAAATGGGCTAAATGCCCCAATCAAAAGACACAGACTGGCAAATAGCATAAAAAGTCAAGACCCACCAGTGTGCTGTATTCAGGAAACCCATCTCACGTGCAAATACACATAGGTTCACAATAAAGGGATAGAGGAAGATTTATCAAGCAAGTGGAGAACAAAAAAAAAGCAGGAGTTACAACCCTAGTCTCTGATAAAATAGACTTTAAACGAACGAAGATCAAAAGAGACTTTTGATCAAAAGAAGGACATTACATAATGATAAAAGGATTAATGCATCAAGAAGAACTAATGATCCTAAATATATACGCACCTAATACAGGAGTACCCAAGTACATAAAGCAAGTTCTTAACCACCTAAAAAGAGACTTAGATTCCCACACAATAATAGTGGGAGACTTTAACACTCCACTGTCAATATTAGACAGATCAACAAGGCAGAAAATTAACAAGGATATCCAGGACTTGAACCCAGATCTGGACAAGCAGACCTAATAGACCTCTACAGAAATCTCTACCCCAAATCCACAGAATATACATTCTTCTCAGCACCGCATTGCACCTACTCTAAAACTGACCACATAATTGGAAGTAAATCACTCCTCAGCAAATGCAAAAGAACAGAAATCATAACAAACAGTCTCTCAGACCATGGGGCAATCAAATTAGAACTCAGAATTAAGAAACTAACTCAGAACCACACAACTTCATGGAAACTGAACAACTGGCTCCTGAATGTCGACTGGATAAACAATGACATGAAGGCAGAAATAAAGATGTTCTTTGAAACCAACAAGAATGAAGAGGCAACATACCAGAATCTCTGGGACACATTTAAAGCAGTGTGTAGAGGGAAATTTATAGCAATAAATGTCTACCAGAGAAGCGAGGAAAGATTTAAAATTGACACCTTATAGTCAAAATTGAAAGAGCTAGAGGAGCAACATCAAAAAAACTCAAAAGCTAGCAGAAGACAAGAAATAAACTAAGATCAGAGTAGAACTGAAGGAGACAGAGACACAAAAAAAGCCTTCAAAAAGTTAATAAATAGAGGAGATGGTTTCTGAAAAGTTCAACAAAATAGACTGCTAGCCAGTTTAATAAAAAAGAAAATGGAGAACAATCAAATAGATACAATAAAAAACAATAAAGGGGATATCGCCATTGATTCTACAGAAATACAAACTACAATCAGAGATTACTACAAACAACTCTATGCACATAAATCAGTAAACCGGGAAGAAATTGATAAATTCCTGGACATTTACACCTCCCCGGTAAAACAGGAATAAGTTGAAAGCTTGAACAGACCAATAACAAGGGCTGAAGCTGAGGCAGCAATTAATAGCCTGCCAACCAAAAGAAGTCCAGGTCCAGATGGGTTTGTAACTGAATTCTACCAGACATACAAAGAGGAGCTGGTACCATTCCTTCTGAAACTATTCCAAACAATCCAAAAAAGAGGGAAACCCTCCCAAATCATTCTATGAGACCAACATCATCCTGATACCAAAACCCAGCAGACTCAACAAAAAAATAAAATGTCAGGCCAATATCCATGATGAACATAGATGCAAATATCTTCAATAAAGTACTGGCAAACCTATTGCAACAGCATATCAAAAAGCTTATCCATCATGATCAAATAGGTTTCATCCCTGGGCTGCAAGGCTGGTTCAACATACACAAGTCTATAAACGTAATCCACTATGTAAACAGAACCAAAGACAAAAACCACAAGATTGTCTCAATAGATGCAGAGAAGGCCTTTGACAAAATGCAACAGCCGTTTATGCTAAAAACTCTCAATAAACTAGGTATCAAAGGAACATATCTCAAAATAATAAAAGCTATTTATGACAAACCTACTGCCAATATCATACTGAATGGGCAAAAACTGGAAGCATTCCCTTTGAAATCCAGCACTAGACAAGGATGCCCTCTCTCACCACTCCTATTCAATATAGTATTGGAAGTTCTAGCCAGAACCATTAGGCAGGGAAAAAAAAAAAAAAACCCTAGAAGAAAACCTAGGTAAAACCATTCAAGACATAGGCATAGGCAAGGACTTCATGACTAAAACACCAAAAGCATTGGCAACAAAAGCCAAAATAGACAAATGGGACCTAATTAAACTCCAGAGCTTCAGTACAGCAAAAGAAACAATCATTAGATCTAACCAGCAACCAACAGAATGGGAAAAAATTTTTGCAATCTACCCGTCTGACAAAAGGGCTAATTTCCAGAATACACAAAGAACTAAAACAGATTTACAAGAAAAAAACAACCCCATCCAAAAGCAGACAAAGGATATGAGCAGATACTTTTGAAAAGAAGACATATATGAGGCCAACAAACATGAAAAAATGTTCATCATCATTGATTATTAGAGAAATGCAAATCAAAACCACACTGAGATACCACTTTATGCCGGTTAGAATGACGATCATTAAAAAATCTGGAGACAACAGATGCTGGAGAGGATGTGGAGAAATAGGAACACTTTTACACTGTTGGTGGGAGTGTAAACTAGTTCAACTGTCATGGAAGACAGCGTGGCACTTCCTCAAGGACCCAAAAATGAAATTCCATTTGACCCAACAATCCCATTACTGGGTATATACCCAAAGGATTATAAATCATTCTATTATAAAGACACACGCACAGGCATGTTCATAGCACCACTGTTTACAATAGCAAAGACCTGGAACCAACCCAAATGCCCATTGACGATAGACTAGACATTGTGGCACATATACACCATGGAATACTATGCCGCCATAGAAAATGATGAGTTCCTGTCCTTTGTAGGGACAGGAATGAATCTGGAAACCATCATTCTCAGCAAACTGACACAAGAACAGAAAATCAAACACCACACGTTCTCACTCACAGGTGGGTGTTGAACAATGAGAACACATGGACACAGGGACAGGAGCATCCCACACAGGGTTCTGTTGGGGGTGACCAAGGGAGGGACAGCGGAGGGGTGGGGAGGTAGGGGAGGGATAACATGGGGAGAAATGCCAGTTGTAGGTGAGAGGGGGATGGAGGCAGCAAACCACACTGCCATGTGTGTATCTATGCAACAGTGCTGCGTGATCTGCACATGTGCCCCAGAACCTAAAGTACAATTAAAAAAAAAAAAACAAGAATTTCATGTAAGGAGATGGTGTAGAGAAATGGAATGCTGACAATTTATTAACTCTAGGGTATAAAGAAAAACAATGCCTGCAAAACTGATACCAATATTTTCAGCCCAGTGTCAGAAACAGAAATGCAAAACACATTTGAGATTGAAATTTAGTGGGAGTGTACTGAAATTTAACTTCCAGCAAGGTAGCCATATTTTGATAATTTCATGTATAGATTAGAATATTCCAAAATCTATTCCTCCATAAAAGCAAAAAATTAAACTGGAAAACCTGCTTGAGTTAAAAATTTTGGAACTCTAGAAACTAAAACAACAGTCAGAGGAATGCATAATTTTAAAAAAAACCTTAATAAATAAATTAATCCATAAATAAATCATAAAAATTTCAGTAAGAAAAAACAGTTTTGTGAAACTTAACTTACCCTGTTCTTACTCCCACTCCCACTCTGAGTTCCGTGGTTACTTTGAAGGTAACAATCATGTTCCCGATACAGGTACTGGTACCCAAAGTTACAGAATGAAATTTATCTGCCAAGAATTGTGCTAGTGTGCTTTGGCCTATGTTATGTGTTGGCTCAATATAATGTCCAAAGGATTGGCCTTTGGCTACCTCAGAACAGTCTCAGTGCTAACTCAGCTGCTAAGGGGACGTTTGTCCAAAGCCTTTAAGAGGCAAATGTATTAGTCACTAATGCCTGGGGCAGTGGCTAACTGTGGGAGAGGGACTCCAGAAAGCCATGAACACATGAAGATATGCACATGCTTAGGAAAGGTCTGAAAATGCCTTAAGCTCTTATGTTTCAGGGTGGCATTTAAGCTTTGTGCAAATCAGAAGTAAAGGCTCACACAAACTTGTAAACTACCTAGCTGTGTCTCAAAGGCATGTGTGAGCACTCATAAAGCCCATCCTCAGAGACTGGAACATGTCTTTTCCAGTCCCAGACACTTAAGAAAACTGCTGCCCAACCCTAGCTAACAACAAAGCTAATGGAACAGATACTTCAATAGCCACACATATCAAAGAATATATACACTACAAAATTAGTTCAATAAAGTTACTAAAAAGGCACAAAATCTGCAAAAAGCAACAACAAAATTCATAAGAAACACAAAAAATAGGACGGTTTCTACATGGGAAAATTCAAAAATTATAAAAAAGTTTCTTGAGGAAGCTCAGATACAGGAGTTACTAAATTAAGACTTTAAACCAACTATTTTAAACATGCTCAAAAGTTAAAAGAAAACATGTGCAAATAACCAAAAGTAACCACGGGAAAACTTTCTTACCAAGTAAGGAAAATGAGTAAAGATACATAATTTATAAAAATGAATCAAACAAGGCGGGCGGATCACGAGGTCAAGAGATCGAGACCATCCTGGTCAACATGGTGAAATCCCGTCTCTACTAAAAATACAAAAAACTTTGCTGGGCGTGGTGGCGCACGCCTGTAGTCCCAGCTACTCGGGAGGCTGAGGTAGGAGAATTGTTTGAACCCGGGCGGCGGAGGTTGCAGTGAACCGAGGTTGTGCCACTGCACTCCAGCCTGGAGCCTGGTGACGGAGTGAGACTCTGTCTCAAAAATAATAATAATAATAAAATAAAAAAAAATGAATCAAACAAATTCTATAGATAAAAATTACAAAACTGAAATGGAAAAAAAAATAAAAACACTAGAGAGTTTCAATAGCAGATTTGAGTAGGCAGAAGAAAGAATAAAGCAAACCTAAAGACAGGTTAATTGAGATTATTTGATTTGAGAATATAAACCTAAAAAATGAAACTAAACAGGTACTAAGAGTCCTGGGAAACTATGACCTGTTACCAGTATCTACATAATAGAGTTCCAGCGGAAAAGAAGAGGAAAAAGGGGGACAGAAATAGTATTTGAATAAATAATAGCTGAGAGCTTACTAACTTTAATGAAAAACATTAGTCTATACAGCTGAATAGCTCAATGAATTCCAAATAGAAAAACTCAAAGAGATCCACATCAGATATGTTATAATCAAACTTTTGGAGGACAAAGGAAAAAAGAAAATCTTATAAGCATTAAGAGAGAATCAACTTGTCATGTACAAGAGATTCTTAATGAGAATAATGACTACTTTGCAACAGAAATTACAGAAGCCAGCAGGTAGGGGAATGATATTCAAATTGCTAAAGACAAACAAAACTCTTAACCAAGAATTCTGTATCTGGTAAAACTCTCCTTGCAAAATGAAGGAGACATTCCAGATAAATAAAAATTGAGATAGGTTGTCATTAGTAGACCTTTCCTACCCGAAATGTTAAAGAACATCCTTTAGGCTAATATAAAAGAAAATTAGACAGTACTCTGAATACATACGAAGAAAAGAACATCAGTAATAGCAGATATGCAAGTCAGGATTGACATATCTTTTGTTTGAAACCCCTCTTATTTCCTTATGATTTAAAAGGCAAGTACATATAACAGTATTATAAATCTGTGTGGATGTAAACAGAGTGTATAAAGCTGATATTTGTAACAATGACACATTGAGGGGAAAAGGCTACATAAGAGCAAAGTTTTTATATACTATTATTAACAATATAAATTATTTTATATACAATTAGTAACAATATAAATTGTTAATAATGTGAAATGAATTATTAAAAATGAAGACATTAATTTCAGAAGCAAACACTAAGAAAATTACTCAAATATGTATAGAAAAAGAAATGCTGGCTGGGCACGGTGGCTCAAGCCTGTAATCCCAGCACTTTGGGAGGCCGAGATGGGTGGATCACGAGGTCAAGAGATCGAGACCATCCTGGTCAACATGGTGAAACCCCGTCTCTACTAAAAATACAAAAATTAGCTGGGCATGGTGGCACGTGCCTGTAGTCCCAGCTACTCAGGAGGCTGAGGCAGGAGAATTGCTTGAACCCAGGAGGCGGAGGTTGCGGTGAGCCGAGATGGCGCCATTGCACTCCAGCCTGGGTAACAAGAGC
>PVKV010013722.1:0-60272 GCA_004027835.1 Alouatta palliata
CCAGCACTTTGGGAGGCCGAGGCGGGTGGATCACGAGGTCAAGAGATCGAGACCATCCTGGTCAACGTGGTGAAACCCCGTCTCTACTAAAAATACAAAAATTAGCTGGGCGTGGTGGCGTGTGCCTGTAGTCCCAGCTACTCAGGAGGCTGAGGCAGGAGAATTGCTTGAACCCAGGAGGCGGAGGTTGCGGTGAGCCAAGATCGCGCCATTGCACTCCAGCCTGGGCAACAAGAGCGAAACTCCGTCTCAAAAAAAAAAAAAAAAAATTGTTACTGCATCCTTTATGATTTAATCTTTTTTTTTTTTTTTTTTTTTTTTGAGACGGAGTCTCACTCTAGCCCAGGCTGGAGTGCAGTGGCACAATCTTGGCTCACTATAGCCTCCGTCTCCTGGGTTCAAATGATTCTCCTGCCTCAACCTCCCGAGGAGCTGGGATTACAGGCGTGAGCCACTATGTCCAGCTAGTTTTTGTATTTTTAGTAGATATGAAGGTCTCACCATTTTGGCAATGCTGATCTTGAACTCCTGACCTCAAATGATCCGCCTGCCTAGGCCTCCCAAAGTGCTGGGATTACAGGCACAAGCCACCGTGCCCAGCCTGTGGCTTAGTCTTAAATGTCATTCATTTCCGTCTGAGCCATTATTTTGTTTTTCTGATTGATGGTCATTTTCTCTAATCAAAGAATAGAATCAAAAGAAGAACATTTTGTCTTAGAGTGGAATGAAGATGTACAGTTCTCTTATGGTCCTTCTTTTTTGCTAATGAAATTTCCCCTTGGCTCCCTTTCTAAATTACTACTGTGGTTCTTCCTAATTGTCATACAGATCTAACATTGCTAGAAGAAAATATTTTGGAGGACTAAACAAAGATATTATGAAAGGCAATGAATCAATCTCTTTTTTTTCTTGCAGTTCTCTAAATTCAAACTTTAGTGTTCTGCATAATAGGTATGTGATTTACTGAATGAGAACCATAAAAGATCAAGGTTTGAGCAGTAACAGAAGGGGATTAGTTTTACTAAAATTCTATGCTGAGTAATTTAAGCTTCTTTTTTAGGGAAATTTAGGTATGTTCTTGGTCTGGTGCTAATCATAAGTTCTGTAGAAATGCTTTTCCAAACATTAAAATTGAAGATGGATTATTTCACTTAATTTATTATAATCTGAACAATAGAGTATATATGAACTGTCGTGTTGGTAGGATTTTCTATGACGACAATCTGTACTAAGTATTACTAAAACATTCAAAATACTTTGCAAATGTTTTCATATATAAATATAAAACAAACAGCATAAATTTATTCTAAATTTTAGCAAAAATTAGATATTTGTAGGAGCATATGTGATTTTAGGGTAGAATTTGGGTTGTGGTGTTATGTTGTAACTTTCTATTATTATTGTTAATAGAGATGTGTGGCATAACCAAGTTGTTTTTTAAATAACTATTGCTATTTTCTGTGAATTTGTGTCATTTTTATTTGCTTTCTTAATGTTCTATTTTGGGACCCTGTGGAAAGAGGTTTTAGAGCCTTTCTTCCTCTTATTTGACACTGCTGGGCCTATCCTGAGTCTTGAAAGCAAACTTTTTTTGTTTGTTTGTTTGATATGACTTGAAAATTACTCTTAGAATGATTGTTCTTTAATGAAAAGCTAGAAAGGGACTAATTAACAAGCACAATTGACAGTTAACATTATAAAATTGAGAGAAAAGGTGCTGTTTAAGTTGTCTGATAATAGTCTGTGTAGCCTGATCAGTAGGAAAATCTCACAATTTCATGTCTTTAAAACATGGATAAGTAGAATATAACACCTTAGAAAATCCACAAATGAATCCAAAGCAAAAGACAACCGAGTGCCATTGCCTTGACTTCAGATTACATTAATTTACATTTTGGCATTTAATTTTTTAAATTCCCTTTCCCCCCTCTAATGATATGATATTAGATACATGATTAAAGGAGACAAAAATACAAAAATGAATATTGTACTTAAAATCTAGAGATAAAATATTTTCAATGGTATCTGATTTTTACCTTCAGTAAAAGCTTTCCTCTGCTTATTGAAAGTCAGATTTTAATAGCTACTTAGATTTTCTCCTCTGAAACTATAAACGCCTGTAGGGTAGAGTAAAATTACACTGCCTGCAACTGAATCAACTTTGCATGACTGTGAACAGCTTACTTAACCTCGTACCTTAACTTTTTTTAATCTTTAACAATGAGGACAATAATAATATCTCTCATCATACTTATTTATAGAATTAGGTCTTAAAAACATATTATTGACACACTTAACATCTCTGATAATATTTTTAACTTACACCATAAAAATTTAGTAACTCTGAATGAAAAATTCTTTAACAGCTTTTTATCTTTCATCTTCTTTCATTAATATGTTGCAGAAGGCCAGGTGTGGTGGCTCATGCCTGTAATCCCAGCACTTTGGGAGACAAAGGTGGGTGGATTGCTTGAGGTCAGGAGATCGAGATGAGCCTGGCTAACATGGTGAAACCCTGTCTCTACTAAAAATAAAAAAATTAGCCTGGTGTGGTGTTGCATTCACACCTGTAGTCCCAGCTACTTGAGAGGTCAAGGTGTGAGAATCACTTGAACCCTGGAGGCGGAGGTTGCATTGAGCCAAGATTGTGCCACTGTGCTCCAGCCTGGGTGACAGAGCAAAAATCTGTCTCATACACACACACACACACACACACACACACATATATATAATGTATATTATATTTATATGAAATTGGTGTTTTATCTTATTTGATTCCACAAGATGCAAAAAAAAATTAAACATAGATGAAATTTTTTGAATAAAATGTCAACATATATGCTTCTATAAATATGCAGACTTACACTAGATGTATAGCTACTTCCTGTAACAATCAGTTGTTTGTAATTTCACATCATAGTCAGTTTTGGTACTGTGTAGATCAGTGCTATTCTGTGAGCTGTAAAGAATGACTTTTGTCTTTGAGTCCTTATCTTTTGCTGGGCTTGGTTCAGAACCCTGACATTGAAAAGTGGTTGACTTGAGGATTGGTAAGAAGAATTTACTGACAACAGTATAGGTTTGAAAAGGAAAGTTTTTCTAGATAGAAAGAACGCTGCAGAAGAATGCAGCAGGGCACCTCAGCAAGAGAGGAATTGTGGTGGATTTTTCCCTAGGGGTGTTTATGAACCTTAAAATGGAACTTAATGGTAATTTGGACCCTATTAGCCACGTAGGTCTTAATAAATGATTAAATTTGCAGGCATTTTGGTGCCTTGATGTCAGCAAGGGTTACACAACGAGTTTCAACATGCATACAGTCCTGGAGACATGGAAATTCTGTTTACTTATAAATTTTTGAGAAAGAAGCTTGGAACCAGATGCCTGCATTAGATAATGGGGAAGTCTAATCACTTCTAAATTTCTCAGACAAGGAGTTTTTTCCTCTGGATGGTTTGCTTGATGGTCACCAGGTGATCTTTGCTCTCCTCATCTTTGATTCTACCCCTCTTCTTGAATGTGTTGAAATTTCTTACCAGAGATTCATTTCTTTGGATCTTGGAACACTTTTGGTCTTCAGAGCCCTCAGAGAAAAACTGATCAAAAGCATGAGAAGCTAGTAAAGAGATAAATTTTGTTTGAGGAGCATAATTAGTGTTGGTGAAAGGAATCAGGTTTATAGGGACTGTTCCTCTTTCCTTCTTTGAGAGGACAGTGCATGTTATTCAATAGGACTGGGAAGTGAGAGGGCCAGAAAACCAGAGGAGAGGAATGTGTTTTTCCTTTTATTGCCACCTTGACCTGACCTCTGATCTGATGAAAGAAGTTGGGAATATTTACAGGAAATCTGGATTCCTGAGATTTCCAAGAAACACTAAAAATCTGACTCTGGACTGCAGAGTCAAATATTTTAATTTTTCACTCTGCTATTGAAAGAGATAGTGGACAGATTCAAACAAGGGTATAATGTAGGATTCTACATTCTCTGACTACGAAAGGCAGTGTGCTTCAGTACTAGGCTTCCATAGGGGCCAAAAAGTGGTGGGAAAGATGGGGGGTTTGAATTTAAGCTGCCTACTTCATTTGTCTAAGGCCAGACCACTTTCCCATTCTTTTTTCCTGTTATCTTCAAGGCCTTATGAAATAATGCAACATGACTACTAATGTTATTATTAATCTGATTATATGATTTTTGCTAATGCATTTCTCAAAGTATGTGAATTAATGCAATGATTCTCAGCCCTGGCTGCATGTTAGAATCACCTGGGGAGCTTTGAAGCAATCTGATGCCCAGACCATGCACCAGGCTAATCATATCAGAATCTCTGGGGGTAGAAGCTAGACATCACCATTTTTTAAGAAAGGCTTTCTAGATAATTTCCATGTGTAGCTACAGTTGTAGACATTGGTTTAATGTATTATCATCTGTCTGTTTCAGGTAGGATGGTTTTAACATAGTGATTCTCAAATGTTTTGGTCTCAGGACTCCTTGCATTACTAACAGTAACTGAGGACCACAAATAGCTTTCATTTATGTGGACTATGTCTATCGATATTTGTGGTACTGAAAATTAGAACAGGCATTTTACAAATATTTATTTATTTAAAAAGAATGAAGTCATTGCATGTAAAGAAATATGTTTTATGAAAAAATAAGTATATTTTCTAAAATAAAAAGAGTTTAGTGAGAAGAATGGTATTTTAAAAATCTAATTTCTGACTTTTTAGATGACAACTGGATTTCCATATTTGCTTATGTGGTTTCATCTGTTGTGAGATATTATTTTTGTTGAAGTATATGAAGAAAATTTGACCTCACACAGACATTTAGTAGGAAAAAGGAACATTTTAATAGCCTCTTCAGATAATTGTGGATAATCTTCTTCATTATTAAATCAAAACAAAACAAATAATAGTGTCATAAAAGGTGCAACTTAAAGTCTGCATCTAAGTACCTGTTTTTATTCCATTACACTAAAATCCACTGGTCTCTCTTACACTTTGAATGGAACTTTTATTTGTGATTTTGAAACACGGTGAATTGTGCATTTGGAAAATATTGCTTCACTGAGTTATGCAGATATTCCAAATGTTGAGCATTTCATTATATATAATAATCACATTTGTTAAAATCACCAATTTTGTCATAAAAGTTGTTATATATCAGGAAACCATCAAGCTTATAGTAGCAGATACAAATTATCCAAAATTCCAGTTTTCACTTGAAAGATCCAATTTTATCACTGGCAACAAAACAGTATCAGTTATTTTCCTTCAAGGCATAGGCATACTTTATTCATTTTCAACTGTCTGCCAAATATCCAAGTCTGAATAATCATAATTTATCAGTCATTGTTCTTTCAATTAAATTAGAATTTCAAGAAAAAAGTAGTGAGTTCACTATTCCCCCCTTTTTCTTTTTTTGAGACAGTCTCTGTCGCCCAGGCTGGAGTGCAGTGGTGCAATCTCCGCTCACTCCACACTCTGCCTCTCGGGTTCAAGCAATTCTCCTGCCTCAGCCTCGGGAGTAGCTGGGACTACAGGCATCCACCACCATGCCCAGTTAATTTTTGTATTGTTAGTAGAGATGGGAGTTTCATCATTTTCGCCAGGCTGGTCTTGAACTCCTGACCTCAAATGATCCCCCTGCTTTGTCCTCCCAAAGTGTTGAGATTATAGGGGTGACACTGTGCCCAGTACACTATACTTCTCAAACAACAGTACAAATGCTTTTCCTTGAGACAATTGCCCCTTGATGTGCAGAAGAAGTGCTTTATTTCTACCTCCCATTTTCCCATGTGAGTATAAAAAGCTGCATACTCTCAATTTATGCTTCCAGTTAAGATGGAACTGGATTTGTCATCCCACCTAAAATATACTAAAAATGATATTCACAATGGATGATAAAGAAAATGTGACATACACATACACACACAAACACACACACACACCCTGGAATACTATCCAGCAATAAAAAATAATAAAATTATGTCTTTTGCAGCAACATAGATGGAACTGGTGGCCATTATCTTTAGTGAAATAGCTCAAATATCACATGTTCTCATTTATAAGTGGAAGCTAAATAATGTGTACACAATGACATGGAGACCAGAATAATAGACACTGGAGACTTGGAAGTGTGGGAGGGTGGGAGGGATGATAAATTACCTGATGGGTAAATGTATACAACATTTTCAGGTGATGCTTACACTAAAAGCCCAGACTTCACCACTATGCAATATATTCATGTACCAAAACTGCACCTGTACTCTCTAAATGTATAAAAATTTAAAAAATGATGTTCAATTATTGGAAAAGAGGAACCACAGGAAAGTTGTGAAAAAAGGGGAAAGAAATGAGATACGTCTGATGTTTGCTCCAGCTTACTGCCTTGAGAGTTTCCAGGATGCAGTGCAGGTAGGAGGAATCCACATAGAGCTGGTGGTCTCCATGAAATGAAAAGACAGATTTGAGAAGCTAGATTTAAAATCTAGCAGGACAGATTATAGGAGGAGAGAGAGCTTCAGAAGGCAGTAAAACAACAGTTTTTTACTTCGTCAATGACATTCTTAAGTGAGACTGGCTCTTTTGTGTTTCTCTTCTTTTTTTTTTCTTCGTGCATGGCGGTGAAAACTACAATGACTACACGTATGATTTTCCTCCCCAATAGTACAGTTTTGTGTCCTGTCTTGATAGTTGCTAAGGTGCCAGTATTTTTACCCATCATTGCTTTTGCAACATCAGTGGATAGTCAACACAGTAGAAAAAGTGAATCTTGTTTTGGTATTATTATAAAAGTTGATTTGACTTTAGACAGCCAAGAGGATCTTGGGGAATCCCCAGTCCGTGGACCACACTTTTGAAAACTATTGTTTTAATAGAACCTTCTGGACATTACTACTTCGGTCTAATGGCATCATTTTAAAGGTGGGACTGGGTGTAGGAATATCCTGCCATGGCAGCTTCATGGAGAAAATCTGTTTTTGGCAATTGGGTTCTTCATTTCCTTCACATCACAGTATAGACTCTATACTATAATGGAGGCGATAATTTCTCCACTTGAGTACAGTGTTACCATCACTGTATATACAACACATTTTTTCTATGATGAAAAACAGGGCCTGAAACTTTAATTAAAATGGAAAAGTCCATAGGAAGAGTTTGAAGAAAGGAAAAGTTGAAGTAGGGAAAAAATAGCAGATATAAGGGATTTCTAAAAGTTTCCCAAACGATGGAAGAGAGAAAAGAATGAGCGAAGGAAAGGAGAAAGATATTTAGTCTGTAAGATACAAGAAAAGATACAAATAAGGAATGAAGGGATACATACATAGTGGTGTTGGATTTGTAGATTTGTGGAAAGTTGTCAGAAAAGCCCACATATATTAAAAAAAAAATCACGGAAATCAGTCTCACTAGATATGTGAAATGTTTTAGATTTGTACCAGATACATTACATGAACCCGCTCGTGGTGGATACAGGAGGTGCGCTGCCCAGATCTGCCTCCAGGGAAGGACCCTGCTCCAGCTGTTGGAGGCCGGCTGGCTGAGAGCCTCTAGCAGTCCAGCTCTTTTGGCTGCAAAGCTGCTTGCAGGAAATCACTCCATGGAGGTCCAGAGATAAGGCCCCAGCCATTCTGGCCCACTATGGAAGAACTTTGACAGTCTTTTTCATCTTCAGGGCTCCCCTGGGGTTGGGTGAGGTCATTGGACCCACTTTGCTGCTAACTTCTCCCCTTGTTCTCTCCTGTTCCCCCTTCTTCCTCCCACAGGGGTTTGTCCCAAGGGCACTCCCTAATACACATCCTGCATATTAAACTCTTGTCTCAGAGTCTGCTTCCTGTAGATACCAAACTGTAAGAACATCTTATTGACTTCAATATAACCAAAATTGGAGAACCTTAGGAAACAGAAACAACCGTTATGTGCAAACAGTTTATCTTATTTCCATATTTCTTGTTTTGAATTTCTTATACTTAGTATGATAGTACCTCTCACATTTTGTTTCATTTAGGTTTGCTATTTCCACATCCTCTTTTTTTTTTTTTTTGAGATGATAGCTTACTCCTGTGGTTGGAGTGCAATGGTGTGATCTCGGCTCACTGCAACCTCTGCCTCCCAAGTTCAAGCGATTCTCCTGCCTCAGCCTCCCAAGTAGCTGGGATTCTGGGCATGCACCACCACACCCAGCTATTTTTGTATTTTTAGTAGATACAGGGTTTCTCCATATTGGTCAGGCTGGTCTTGAACTCCTGACGCCTTGGCCTGCCAAAGTGCTGGGATTACAGTTGTGAGCCACTGCACCTTGGCTCCATGTCCTCTTTCTTATAGGAACCATATTGTGAAAAGACACAAAGTAATAGGGTAAGAAAAACAAATAGGCTCTTTATTACCCAGCCACTCAGGAAATGCACTATTTCAAGGTTGACCCAGGCAGCATGAGAGGAAATATGCTGAGGAATGTGACAGTGGTTAGGTTCTGAATCTGGAGCCAATAGAAAGTTTTGAATGGGTCCGATGATCAGAACTGTCCATGAATGTAATAAAGGTGTATTTAATTTTATTTAAGCCTGGAGACCTAAATTGTCACTCAAAACTCTCAGACATCAATAGGGTTAGCAAATCTGAACATCAGAAGAGGAGTTATTTGCATCCTGTCTTCCCCTGTAGCTCCAGAGGAGGGCAGAACAGTGTATTTCCAGGCAAGCCCTCTCTTTAAAAACTCATAGCCAAGACTGGGAAGACAGAGTGAGTGGGTGGGCCTTTTGGCAGCTTTCTTACCTTCAAATCTTTGCTCTCTGGGAAATAGTTCTGCTTCAGTGTCCTCCTTCTGATTTTTCTGGGAACTAGATGTTACTGGGGATGACTAAGTCCTGATCCTCAATGTGGAAGCAAAAAAGGCTAAAAGAGGTGAAAGTCATTGTTCTGACAACTTGGACCAGAAACCTACAGACAAAACTGAAATGTTTTCCCGCCCTAGGATTATCTGGATAACAATGACCTTTGATGTTACAAAGTAAATAAAATTGTGTTTGGCTTTTCCTTTGGGGGGCATGCCCTGGAGAAGATGACTGCCTTCAGAGCTGCTGTGAATATTTCAGGTCTCATTATTTTAGATAGTTACTTTGACCATCCTTTTCAGTTTGAGAGTATGATGGTCTGTCTTCTGTGAGGCAAGGCAACTAGTAGTGAGAAAAAAGAGAAAAGGCAAAGATGCGCTGTCATACTTTTCCTTGCAGGTTCCAGGCCAGGCTTTCTATGGTGGGGGGTGGGATCTCAGTTTCCCTGTCTGTAAAATGAGATTAGTGGATTAAATACGGGAAGGTTGGAAAAGCACCTAGGACGGTGCCTGACGCCGTGTTGAGCAGATGTCGATTCCCCGTCCACTCCTTTAGTAGCTCTGGGAAACACTTTATAACTCCCGAGGGTCTGGTGAACCCTTCCTCCCCTTCAATTCCCTGTTTTGGCATTGCAGATCGTAAAAAGGCTCTTCGTGTCTTTTCCTTCCTTCCTTTCATCCTCTCCAAAAGAAGGAAGTGGCCGCCTTTGTTCGCTTGTATGCCAAATGGAAGCTTGTGTCTGTCACCCAAGGTGGCCCAGCCCTGGGGTTTGCGAAGGTCCGGGGTAGCAGGGCTGCGGCCAGCGCGGTGAGGCAGGAGGCGATCCAGAGGCGGTTAGGCGGGCGCAGTCAACCCAAGGGTGGAGAAGAGGGAAGGCGAAGGACGCGCGCTCCCGGGCTCGTGACCGCCAGCGGCTCCGGGAACCCGCGCCCAGACAGTCTTGGAGAGATGGCAGGCGGCAGGGACCAGCGCGTCGTGGGCACCTTCCACCTGCTGCTGCTGGTGGCCGCCCTGTCCTTGGCACCCCGGGGGGTCAGTCCGAGTGCCGCAGCCTGGCCGGAGGAGAAGGTGAGGGGCTGCTTCTTTGTAGTTGTACTTGAGCGGCTCTGGTCTGGTACCGGGACCCCGGGCAGCCTACCTACGCAGAGTGGGAGGCGGGGGCAGGGCCGCGGTCCCCAGCCCAGGTCCCCGCGCCCCACCCGGCGCCCGGAGGAGTCGGGGCTCTGGGTCCTCTCCGGGGTGCCTCGGCCAGCCCGGGGTGCTCTGGAGACGCCAGGGGGCCTGGGTGATGTCACTGGCCTCCCGTGGGCTGCGGTCTGATTGAGGGGGCCGATAGGCACAGGAAGTATGTCGCGCCAGCGGCGGCTGAGTGGGGAGGCGAGGGCGCATTGCGGCGCCACCGCCCACTCAGGACCCGCGAGGCCAGTGGAGCCTGCGCTCCGGGGCTGCCAGGGTGTGGGGCGCGCCTGGGGGTGTGCCCACCGCTCGCCTGCTGCTTCATCCAAGGATGCTGCTGGGGTGCCGAAGTGTCCCTACCGTCTCAGGACAGATGTGTGTTGTTTTAGATTTTTAAGATGAGCAATTTGGAAGGAAGGACCTTCACTGGAGTCCTGTTTTCCTTTAAAATCCTTTTTTTTCCCCCTTAAAAGAGGATACCCGCTATTTTCAGAGAAAATGGATCTAGTTGTAGTTAGAAATCGCATGAGGAACTTAGTATAAAAGTGATTTGCAAATTCCCTCTGTGTGAAATATATGGGTTCACAATTACTTCCTTTTCTTGGGTAACAGTTTTGAAATCATGAAATTGCTAAAGGATTGTGCAAATGATAATGATATTAGAGTAAAATAGCATGTTATAGAAATACTAAGAAAAGCATTGAAGTAAAGCGATATAAACTTTAACAGTGTTATTGAGCAGATCTTTTACACATCTAGCATATGCTTGCATTTACTCAAATGTTTGAAATACAGGGCACACTGGTGCATGCCCACTTTCTCCCAGCTACATGCATGTGTATATGAATCGCCCATTTCAGTTCTTCAGATCTAATGTAATCACCCCTCGGGGGTCACAACAGGCCCTACTTAGACATGGAGATGACAGGCTACAGGGAACTTGGTGGGAGTGAGGGAAGTCTGTAACATAAGAATAACTTTATTATAAGAAAAACAACTTCCCATAGGGGCCCATGAAGAAGAACGTGGAACTATACAAAAAAATCCTCTCCCTCTTCACTTCACTGTGAATACCTTCCCTGTCAGAAATTGGGAAGAGAATATTACAAACTAGAATATGGAGCCACACCAAATGTGTCTTTGTGATACATCTAAATGGAAGGGAATAAATGAGATGGAAACGAACAAACCACTCTGAAAAGATCATTTGTCGGTGTGTGTAGGCAGGGGTTATTTGTGGGTGGGAAAAGGTACTATGATTCTTAAAATAATTTAAACCAATGAGAATTTAACTTTTGAGAAACGTCGTTCAACGTGTGAATCTCTTTTATATTTTAAGAAGCTTCTGATCACTGTTCCATTGAGAAACTGAATGCCTGCAAATCATTGTAAGCAAATGACAATCAGCCATCACATTTCCCAATTTCTAGCTTCCTCCCCCTATTCTATAGGCCTTCATGAAGTCTTGCAGCCTGGGTGATGAATCCGTCCACACTAAAATACATGTCTTCCTACTTTTTATGGTGTTTGACTATTTTAATCATATGAAGTATGCCCTTGGTACACTGGTCTTGGCAACAGGTGAGGTGTGGTAAAGAAAGTGTCGAATCTGAAATCCATTTCCTTCGTTTTGAAATAAAGGTGTGTCTCTTTCAGTGGCTTTGAATATGTAAAAGCAGATCAACTCTAGTTTCTGGTTGCATTCAAAGACTATGATTTGACAATATATTTGGAATCTGGAAACAATTTTTCCATAGCAACAGTATTATAAATTGTTAAACTCCCAGGTGGGCAATACATGTTTGTTTAGAGGCATTGACATCTGGGTGTGTATATATATATATCTATAAACACTCAAACTTTACACTACCAACTGTGGGGAGGGTACATTCATCCTCAATTAATGGATGAGGAAACTTGACCACTATTACACCAGTGAATCGAAGAGCTAGGGTTTGGCTTAAGCCCTGATCTCTCCTTTCCTCTTCTATGCTTTTCTAATGGGCAGTTAGTCCTGGCTGATATACCCAGAACAGTGCCCACGTAGTGCAGGAGTGTGGGGCTAGGAGAGAAGTTGGAGGGCCAGATGAAGAGCTTGTTCTCCCTTTCTGGGTCAAGGTGGACCCTAAATGACATTCTAAAACAGGTAGTTTGTTTTAGGTACCTTCTCTTCTGACACCCCCTATTGTCTCCTTTCCTTGATCTCCTTCATGCAGCTTAAAGGTCATCATTATTCTGGGTGTTGATCCATATTCCAGAGTTACCTCTTCTAAACCTTCCCCAGACCCCTTGGTCACCAGCCCTATTCCTTTAATACAGGCCCATTCCTTTAGTACAATATTGTCAATCAGCTGTTAAACAGAATCTCATTAAATCATTCCTCCTTAAGTACGAATGACTGATGGCTTTCGAAGGGCTTCATATGTTCTTAAAAAAATTAGCTCCAAAAAACTAAAAAGCATGGCTTCTATTGAAGTCTTCTAATTATAAAGTTGATACGTGCTCATTTTAGAAAACTTGGAAAATACAGAAAAATACACCAGAAACAAAACTAATGTCACCCATAATCTCACTATGAAGAAATAATTGCTATTAAACATTTACCAAAATGGTGTTTTTATTTCTATTCATCTGTGTGTGTGTGTGTGTGTGTGTGTGTGTGTGTGTCTGTGTGTGCGTGAGTTGTTGCATTCTAATGGAAACAAAATGGAGGCTCTAAGGGAGGGATATGGAAGTTAGGCGGGGGCTGGGTGTTGGTAAAGAGGGAAAGACAAAATGTCATTTTGGAGCCTTACCGTCTAGTAGGTAAGTATTATGAAATCCATTTTACAGATATGGACTGTTTCCTACTTGCAGCTAATAAGTGAGGAAGCTGGGATTTGACCCTAAGTTGCTGTGGTTAAAGCTTGCAATGCTCCGCTTTTAAGTAGAGGGCTGCTTGCATTTAAAAAAAGATAAATGTTGTCTTATTCAGTTCCCAACTATTTTCCCACTGAATTTTTAATATCAGTGGCATCGACACACAGAAGGAGTTCAGTAAATGCTGACTGAGTTGACTTTGCAGACAGACAGAGGTGTTAATCTGAGAATTGCCTGGGAGACACTCATATAGAATAGAAATAGGATTTGCACTGGCTGCATTTCTGTAATTATCTCCCTTTAATTCAATGTTTTGGAACCTCAAAACCCTTTGCAAACTGGGCCAACTCTATCAGTTATGTAATTAAAACCTTCTTTGGCCTGGCACTGCATTATTAGCCTAGAGGGCATGCTTCAGGATATCTGGTTCACACGTTTAGCTGAAAGATTCTTGTCACTCAGAGCAGACTTATTGTCCTTTCTGTCTGGATGAAAAGACAAGGCTGTGGCTGTAACAGAACCTCATTCGTCTGAGAACACCTGCACCGATAGAAAATTTGTCTAAGTGCCTTTTAACTGAGATAAACCTACAGTAAATTGGAGTTTGCATTTACCACTGTGCTCAACACTGTTTTTGCCTGAGTGACTTTCCTCCTGCTGAACTCACTTGTTGTATCTAGCTTTCTCCTCTTACTCATTCATCTCGTCTCCACCCAAATCCGCATATTTTTTGAGTTCTGAGAATAAGACACCTTAAACATTGAATGCATGCTATTTACGTTGAAAAAGTCAAATGCTTTTCCATACAGGGCTTTAATGAATAGAAGGCTTAAGTAACTGACTGAGTGTAGTTGGTTGTTTCTTCTTCTCTGTCCTTCACTTACTGGGAAGCTTTTGACTCTGATTTCACAGGGGCATCTTTGCCCCCAGAGGGGCAAAGAGAGTCAGGGTTCTTTACTGAAGTATGTTAATTAAATGGTTGAGCCCAGGAGGTTGAGGAGCAAACACATGTAAGTCTCTAGATTCATGAGCATCAATAGGCCTGGTCTGTCTGCTGGACTTACCCTTTAGTTATCCATTAAGCATTTTTTTTAGTGCTATTTGCCAACTAGGTTTCATCCACGGTATCTCTTATAGTT
Source organism: Alouatta palliata (assembly GCA_004027835.1). NCBI lineage: Eukaryota > Metazoa > Chordata > Mammalia > Primates > Atelidae > Alouatta > Alouatta palliata. The sequence continues at coordinate 14,012 of PVKV010013722.1, forward strand.
AGAGATGCTTGGTGGAGGGGCATTTGTTTTGTTCCTATTTTTTCTTAAATATCTTAAGAGCTCTTTCAAGCCTCTAGAACTACCCATTTAAACACAAGTGATTTTGTTTCACTGTGGACATGGAGTGAAAGCTTCTGTCCACAGTGACCAGGTGGGCTTTGGGATAGAGTAATGGACAGTAAATAGACAAGGACAAACTGGTCAAGCAGCCTTTGACACAACAGTTTTGGTTGTCATAGTGACTTCTCGGGTCAACCCAGCTCTTCATCATCAGAAGCAACCACTGTCAGGAATTCAGAAAGAGCAAAGCTCAGTAACATTGAACGACAGCACTTCCTGGTCATTGCAGCAGGTCCCCACCTGTCTCTTCTGTCTTTATGCTTGCTTCTGCATTCAGCAGATTTGCTATTTACAATGGCAGAAAAATGCCCACATTATTATTATATAAATACAGTCTTAGCAAAGATAATTTTAGAAAGGTAGTTCATCTGTTGATTGCGTATTTGATTAATTTGCCCAATAGTTATCAAATGCTCAAGATGAACCAGGCGCTGTGTGCCCTGTGTGGGAGAGAGTGGTAAACAACAGAGAGAGAGAGGGAGTTCCAGCCCTTATGGTCCTGAAGTCTTGCATGAAAGACAGACATTAAACAAGTAAACACACAAAGAAGTGGCCTCCAAGCTGCAAGCTGAAGTGAGCAGGAGTTAGCCAGGTGAAGAGGAAGGGAAACAGCTTGTAAGGCAGAAGGCACCGCAGAGCCAAAGCCTCATGGGGGCAGAACCTCAGAGCATTTGGGGCCTGGCCAAATGCCAGGGTGACCGAAGCATGGTGAGCAAGGGTGAGGGGGGAGACCAGACAGGCTTCTGTTGCCCAGGTTGAGTAATAATTAACTGTGAAAGTCTTCTGACCTCTTGCCTCCATTTTCTTCTTTTCCTTTCACACATTTCTACTGCTTTGTCTTCCAGTTTCAGCTTTCTTTTTTCAACTGCTGTTTGGGAGCTGGCATGAGGACTTAGATCCTGGAGGTACCAGGGGATTTAAAGGTTGCACTGACAAATTTACTAAGGAAATGTATTTAAAAATGTCCTACCAGTAAACAAACATAGATTTTCTGATGTTCAGGAACAGTATCAATATTCAGGAGTAAACTGAAGTGCATAAATGAGACAGGTGGATTAAAACTGGCACGGGATTGGAAATCCACAGACTGGGGGTCTTTTTGTGGATTTACCTGTAACTCTTCTACAACCTTAGAAAGTCAACTGTTTTCTATAAATCTCAGTTTCCACTGATATAAATGAAGGAGATTGGAGACTAGAGCATCTCTAAGTGGCTTTTCCAGCTTTAAAATTCATTCTGTGCCTCTTTAGTGTTTGATAGAAGGAAATAATAACACATCAAATGTTTCCTATAGCAGTTTACATGTTAGCTCACTTAATTCTAGTTACCCTAGGATGCAGATGTTATTACCTTTGTTTTACAGATGAGGAAGTGGAGTCTTAATGAGGGTTAGTAACTTCGAAAGAGTTATAGCTAATGGGTGGTGGGGAGCTGAGTTGAGAGGCTGAGTTGAGAGGGTCTGTCTGATCCTACAGCCCATGCTCTTTGCGTGGTAGTACCAGAAAGTAAACAGCTATCTTAGAGTGTAAATGAGTATACGTGATTAGGCAATAAGCATTCTCTAAGCCCAGTTTCACACCAGTCACATGGACTGGTTCATATGGAATAAAAATACTTGCATGACTACGTAAACATATTCAACTAATGCTGGTCCTGGAAGGAACTATAAAATAGGCCTCCTCTAATTTCTGTTTTGCCTGCCAAATAATTCAATATTCTTATGTTATCCTCATCCTTCCCCTTAGGGAAGGATGTCATCTGATCAATTATTCTCTTCCTGTTGAAGAGGAGTAACACATTCCATTATTAAGTACCTGATAAGCATGTAATGAATGAATGGTTCATCATTACCAGTATCATAAGAATATACAGTATGTGTGAAGTCATCCAACATACAAATTTGAATGTTATGTGAGCTTTAATGGAATTTTAAAATAATTTTAATTGAAGTTAAAAAGCTTACTCTTTAGTTGGCTATAGACTCACCAAACGTGGGCTGAAAGGAATTGCAACAATCATCTGAGTTGGCAGTGTCTGGTAGAAATAATGACCCAGCTACTCTGGAAGCTGAGGTTGGAGGATTGCTTGAGCCCGGGAGTTGGAGATTGCAGTGAGCCGAGTTTGTGCCTCTGTACCCCAGCCTGGGTGACAGAAAGAAACCCCAACTTCAAAAAAAAAATTATAAAAGATACATATGTAATTTTAATTTTTCTAGTAGATACATTAAAAAGTGAAAAAAAAGTAAAATTAATTTTCATAATATACTTTAACATAATATATCAAAAAATTACCATTTCAACATGTAATTATTATAAAATTTTGAATTAGGCTCACTGTTGAAATTCAGGGACCCCTTAATTTGTGGCTAATCTATAGTCTTCCATGACTGCTCTTCCCCTAAACTGTGTAAGATTTACTTAGGGTAATAGTTGGGTTTTTAAATTATTTTTTAAATTTTTGTCTCCTTCTGTTGCTCAGACTGTAGTGCTCACCAACACTGCTTACTGCAGCCTCGACCTCCTGGGCTCAAGCAAGCAATCTTCTCACCTCAGCCTCTTGAGTAGCTGGAACGATGGACATGTACCATGTGCCCCCATGCCTAGCTATTTTTTTCATTTTTTGTAGAGACAAACTCTCATTATGTTGCCAGGGCTGGTCTCCAACTCCTGGGCTCACACAGTCCTCTTGCCTCAGCTTCCCAGAGTATTGGGATTATAGGCTTGAGCCACCATGCCTGGCCCCAAGAGCCCAATTTTAAAATTGAGTATCTTAATTTACCTGATTTGATATAAATTTCTCCCTTCTTTTGAAGTTTTAAGTAATTAATTGCAAATATGTCAGAGTCTTAAACTTATTATGAAATGATAGCCAGTTAAACAATTTTATTTAATCCTCAGAATTATCACCAACCAGCAATTTTGAATTCATCGGCTCTTCAGCAAATTGCAGAGGGCACCAGTATCTCTGAAATGTGGCAAAATGACTTACGGCCGTTGCTGATAGAGCGATACCCGGGATCGCCTGGAAGCTACGCAGCTCGCCAGGTGAGAACATGCACCACAAACCTCAAGGTTGTGAATACTTTGCTTTCTCATGAGGGATAATGTTATGGCTGAAGTTCTGAGGTGTCTATTATTCAGATCTGTCATCACCTTATTCACCAAATAGGCAACCAAGAAAAATCAAACGACTGAGAGTACATGTCTGTTTTGAATTAAGTGGTACACATTAATGTCAATAGTTTAGGTGTGAAATCTTTGTCTGAGGTACAACATTACACAGCCCTTAACTTTTGATCCTTCAATAACACACCCCGAGGCTCCCAACCAAGTTTTCTTGAATCCTAAACAATCAACAGCAATAGCCTTAGGGAGGGAGTCCTTCTTTAAGGTTCTGGGCCGAGAGTATCATTGTACTATCAGGTTATCACTCGCCTTAGGGAAATTGTGTTCTCCCTGGAGGAAGAGTTAAGGCTGGTGATAAGCTACCTTTCTCCAGGGCAGTGCTTCTCAAACTTCTGACTCTGACACACAGCAAAAAACAAGAATTTTATGTTTTATACACACAAAGGTACTGGTATATTTAACTGAAAAAAAAACTTGTATGAAAAATATTCTTATTACTTGCATTTTACTACAATATTGTCAATTCTATTTTATTGGTCCTTAAAAAATCCTGGTCATAACTCACTAAACTGATTTCAAGACCCATTGATTTTACTACTGCTGTGGAGGGTAGAATAAGCTGGGCCAGACCTTGAATATATCTTTGCCTCCTTAATGTCAGTCTTCTAAGCAATCTGAAAGCTCACCTCTGAATATCTGTTTTTTTTTTTTTTTTTTTTTTTTCAAACTAGCCCCATTTTGAGGGGCAGCTTGGGAAGAATGGGACTGGCCCTTCACATCCTCTTCTGAAACTTCTCAGGTAAAAGACCTTGGCACCCCCTGCTGTGCCCAGAGTGAGAACTGCAAGGCCCAGGTGCCCAGCACTTGGCCTCTTCCTTTCTACCTAGTGTGTAGCCTCTGCCGCTCAGGCTAGCCTAGATATCTTATGTCTGTTGCGCCATTAGCCTCTTGTTTTCCATCTGAATAGCTCTGGCTTCCCTAGGTAATTAGATGGTAGACACCCTGCAGGCACCTTAGTTCTGTTAACCTTTAGGCAGAGTGAGGAATAATAGCGATGATGGCTGACTTTCACTGAGCAGTTTTTCTGGGTTAGGAACTTTACTGAGTTCTTTGCATAGATCATCTCACTGAGTCTTCACAACAGTGTGTGGATGCTATTATTATCTCAATGTTAGGAATTTAAAAAGGTCTGAGGTTGAGGTATGTGAATTAACTTGCTCTAGGCTACACACATACCGTGATGAGGCAGGAATCTGCTTGAGGTCTCTATCCTATCACTGGAGAGTTGGAAGGAATCAGCTCTGTGCTTTGTGCACTCAAATATCTCCAGCTCTCCATCTTCTCACCCCCCAAGTTGGAGAGTGAGACACATACCATTCACTTTAACAATATTCCCTGGGCCTTATCTCTCAAGTATTTTCTTAAAACTGGCATTTTCCAAAAGCCTCAGTTCCTTGTTAAAAAAACTCTAGGTCTATGATGCTTGCTCTTCCCATTCAACTCAACCTTTTTTATTTCCCCATACCATTTGCCCAGAGCGCTGTATATACCCAGAAATGATATGCATATTTCAGGCCTGAGGTTCCTTGCCTGCAGGCTCTGGAAATCCATGAACACAACAAACATTGCTAGTAGATCTTTACCTTCAACACAATACAGTATATAGCATAAATCATATACATAGATACTGTTGTGATTAAAAAGATACATTATTAATTTAAAAGTGTTACTGAAGTTTCAGTAACATTTTCCACTGTCATGGGGGTGGAGGCAAATGAGAAATTTGTAGACAGTATTTTAGAATGTGTTGGGAACTACTGCTGGGCTGCCTATACATGGTTTGGTGATGGCTATGTTAGTTATCTCACTTAGATTCTGTTTTAGAATTTTTTGAGAACAAAATTACCATTAATTTTTAGAGACCTATCTCCTAAGCTGCGGAAGACAAAGGAATTCTCATTTCGAAAGTGAGGTAGATGGCAGTGTAATTATGAGGGAACGACACTAATGGCCTTAATTTGACTAGGATTAGATCCTTTCATGCGGAACTGAATTTAAACAGAAATGGTTGAACTTTTTTTTTCTCCTGAGGCCTGTTTGAACACTAGATGAGATGTTTTATAATTTAGAGTTTCAAGGATGTAACTAGAGAAGATCCTCAGCTATTAAAAAAGGGTAAACTTGATATAAAATTGGTTTGTGAATTAAAATTTGTAGTTATCAATAAAGATGTGCATTACTATAGATTCTTTTACAGAAAGATAATATTTTGGAAACTCTGTCCCGTATTATGCATTTTCATGGTCTCTGATCAATAAGCCCAAAGCTGCCTATTGGATTATTAGGATATTTTTATTTTGAGGAGATGATTTATTTGTAAAATAAATAATTTGCAGACATTACATTTGGAGCTATTTCATTGATTTATAAGATAGAAATAAAAAAATTAAAAAATTAGGATGATAAAGTCTTACAAATGGGCAAGCAATGTCCTTTGTCTAAAAGAGGCAAACTAGAAACTTCAGGAAGTAAAATCCCCCATAGATGCACAGTGCATCTGAGTCACTGAAACTGAAGGTCATCAGGTACATAGTTCCCAGGTGCACCCTCAGGCCAGCTCCCTAAGAGGAGGAGCCCAAGGGACTCATATATGGTGCACTCAAGAGGGAAGAGGTACCTGAAGTCGTTTTCAAGTGGCAGAAGTCAGCACGCTGATGACGATGTGTTTGCAGACTTAGTGCAAATACGGGAAAATAGGTGTCTTCCAGACAAATCTGGTCTACTGATGTCAGTGTTTCTCAGAACCTGGAAACTAGAATTTACATTTAATTAAATGAGACCCAGGATCATTCACTAGTGTTAACCTAGAATAAATCCCTCTACCACCCATTGGAAGTAGAATATCATGTAATTAGAGTATCATGTAATAGCCTCTCTCGCGCTCATGTCTTCATCTTTGTATTTTTTTTCTTTCTCTACTCTGTCTCCATCTATCTCTGCTTCATCTCTATCTTCATCTCTTTCACTCTTTCTCCCTTTTTCTCTCCTCTCCATTTTTTTTCCTTATCATGCTTCATCTTGTTGCTTGAAAATCTCCTCTCCATTTTAAAACATAGATGTATAGCAACCCAAAGTGTGATCTATATTCTGAATTGCCTTTTGGCACTCCTGGAGGGCCCACCCTTTGGCTGCTTTGGTGTTGGGAAGCGCAGCTGCTTTAGATTCTCTGCCACAGCCACGCACTCCCTGCTTTGGGGTATTCGAATGATAGTAGCAGTAGTTTGGGGAGTTTCCCTAGAGACTTGTAGTGGGGACTTGTAGACGAAGTCTGAAAGCCCAAAACAAAACAAGGGATATTGGTGAGCTAATGAGGTTATGCAGCCAATTTGATTGCTTATAAAGATGATTTATTGTAGCTGCTAAGATGAACACAAAATATTTACACTGAATAAAAAAGTTCCTTCAGGAAAAACTCTTTTGAGGATATTTGCTGATTCTCTTGTGGATTTTAGTGTCAACATGATCATCAGATATGGTCAAGACCTAGTAACAAGTTGAGAAATAAGTTTGTGTGTAACTTCTGAGTAATGCTAACAGATATATTTTTTAAAATTCCAATTCATTTTGTATGCTTGCAATCTGCTACTGGTGTTGAAGAAGCCATTTTATGTAGCAATTCATCATCTGGATACCAGATGTTCTGGAGTATGGTTTTTTTTTTTTTTAATGACCCTTTTATGGGAAAAATTTTTTTTTACAGTCTAGGGATAAGTCATTTTCATATTCTTCAGAAAAACTTATGTTAGATGTATAGTGATTTCTCTCTATTCAAACTATTAATGCTTTGTGTCATATAATTTTATATATTCTCATTAAATCAGTTCATATTTATTCTTACAATGAACCCGTATTTACTGATAGCCTGCTGTGAGCAAAGCACAGTACTAGGAATTGTGGAGAGTTATGAATGCTGATTAAAAAAGGTTATAAACATTTATTTTGATTCTGTGATAAGACAGCATGCAAATTTGCAATAGGAAAGGTAAGGTACTGCATACACAATGCTATTTAGGACAAAGTCCACCCACTGTAAAAAGCAAGCAGTGACTAGCTGGGGAATCATTTGTTTAGTTGGCTTTTGTGGGATCGACTGTAGTATCAGTGTCCTCCCCCATTTAAACTCCCCTGTCCTTGGAAGCTTCCTGCCACTGTTTTTTTGAGGTTCTTGCCTACGTGTCATGTCACATTAGTGAGCGCAGGCCACATGGGACTTGTCTAGGACAGAAAATCCTGTATTTCTTTGGAGGATGAAAAAAAAGAAACCCTCACATTGATTTCCAGTTATTTATTTATCATCTTAAGGTCCATCCTAGAAATAAACTGTTTGTTCACATCTGAAATTTTGGTTTTTGGTTAGATGTTAATTGAGGGACAAATAGTTATTTTGATGTTAGTTTGTCGTTTGACTTTTTATAAAAATAATTTAAAGCAATTTATGATGATGTATATGATATTTGGGGAAAAAAAAAGGAACAGGCTGGGCATGGTGGTTCACCTCTGTAATCCCAGCTCTTTGGGAGGCCAAAGTGTGTGGATCACTTGAGCCCAGAAGTTTGAGACCAGTCTGGGCAATATGGCAAAACTCCACCTCTACAAAAAAAAAAAAAAAAAAAAAAGATACAAAAATTAGGCCTGGTGGCAGGTGTCTGTTATCCAGCTACTCAGGAGGCTGAGGCAGGAGACTGCTTGAACCCGGAAGGTGGAGGTTGCAGTGAACTGAGATTGCACCACTGCACCCCAGCCTGGATGACTGAATGAAGCCCTATAAAAAAACAAAACAAAACAAAACAAAACACAAGGAAAACAGGAAAATGAAGCCAAGATAAAATAAGGATGGGAGGAAGCAAATGAACCAGCGATGAACTCACCTATAACATCTCACATCACAAATTCTATATGTTCTTTAATAAAAAATACTTCTAGTTCCTGAAGTGATGCTACTTTCTCCACCTGTTGCCTTCTTCTGTCAGTCACTGTGTTACCTTATAAAGCTCAAGGAGGCCAGCAGAGATGGGGAAAGAGAGTTTCTTTTATATTTGCCAGCATTTGCAGTGTGTCTCGACCTGCCTTGGGTGCAGAGGGAAAGCTGCTTGATATGTTATTATGGTTCAGAGTTGCTTACTAATTCTTACAGTGAGCAGAGAGCTGAAATATCCCCAACCACCCCCTAGTTATGGGAGCTTTCTACATTATCCTTACTAGGTGAACATCACTGTCTTTTATTAGTGTTCATTACATATAAAGCATTTGCTGAACTTAGACACATGCTATGCACTTGGGACAGAAAGAGCTACCATTTGCAGTTCTACTTGAAGAGCTTAGAGATAGAGACCTGTAGGATGCTGGTTTACTTGATTTTTCTAACATGCCTTTGTAGTCTCCTAGAAACATTAAAAGTGTATTTTACTACTACCGAACTGCATCTCTATCTCCTGACTTGTAGGCATGTCCATAATATATTGTTAAATGAGAAAAGCAAGGGAAGAGTAATGTATAAAGTAGGATTCTTTTCCTATAAAAACATATACTCCTCTGCCAAATATATGTGTTTGTATGCTACTGTAGGTTTGCATAAGCAAGGAGAAGATACGTCAAAAGATCTGCATCAAACTATTAACATTGGTTAATATTAACAATTGGTTGAAATTGATTAGTTAGGGGAAGTTTAGGGAAGACACAGAGGATTAGCTTCTCCTTTAAACAGGAAAAATGCTATTCATTACAATAACAATAAAAAGCAATTATTAATTACAACAATATTGCTATTAATACAATAGCTTGTATTACAATTTTAATTTGAAAGGCATTCCTTAAAGTTTTAAAATCACAGTTAACAAATGAAAGCTGTTTGTTTAGATCTAAATTTTTGGTTTTTGTTTTGATCAGCACATCATGCAGCGAATTCAGAGGCTTCAGGCTGACTGGGTCTTGGAAATAGACACCTTCTTGAGTCAGACGCCCTATGGGTACCGGTCTTTCTCAAATATCATCAGCACCCTCAATCCCACTGCTAAACGACACTTGGTCCTCGCCTGCCACTATGACTCCAAGTATTTTTCCCATTGGGACAACAGAGTGTTTGTGGGAGCCACTGATTCAGCGGTGCCGTGTGCAATGATGTTGGAACTTGCTCGTGCCTTAGACAAGCAACTCCTTTCCTTAAAGGTATCTATTTTCCGCTTGTTGATTCCTAGGATCAAGGACATTAGCAGTAACTCAGAGTGAATTCTAGAATCCTTGGAGGAATGAGAAGGCCATTTAGAAATGGAGACTTTTGGTACATTTTTATTATGAATATGAATTGAAAGAGTGCATGATTTGGCATATCAACCATGGGCAATAAACCTAAGATACATGGCAATGCGTTCATTAATTGGCACCTGATTTCCCAGGCTTGAATGCACATTAAATTAAATGCAACATTTCTTTGTGCAAAATGAAGGAGGAAGTTTGTTTCAGGTATGAGAATTGTTCTTGTTTCTGTGGCCATGAAACATCATAATCTTCTGTTCTGAGAGATGGTGGCTCTTGGGTTGGAGGAGGGAGTTTCGGCAAAGTGGTTCTGAAGTGGAGAGTGGGTAATTCAGGCCTATCGAGATGAAAAGCATGAAGCAGAAATGCATTATTGTTATTATCTGTGAATCTCAGCTCCATTTTATGTAGCATAGCAGAGCTTTTGTTATGCTCTCAGCTCAAAATACTTCTGGGACTCTCAGATGTTATTTTAGTCTTGGTGTTCTTAAGAGTCTATTGGAAAAAGTGCTAAGCTAGATGAAGACATTTTGTTCTGATATCACTCATAACCAAGTAAACACAACGAAGCAAAAACAAAGAATTTTGTTCATAGGTAACAAATACTTTGTTCCCCCCTCAGACAAAGCTTTATGAGGGTCCAGCTTTTGATACAATGGGGGTAAAGAAGTAAAAGGTTTATCTTGTAATGGAAGTAATAGATATTTCATTCTGTTTTTGCTGTATATGCAGAACTTGAAGAAAGTAAGAATTGTTTATACCGTCTCAGTCTCCTTTTCACTTTTTTTTTTTTTTTGGTTTGTTTTGTTTTTTGAACTTTCTACAATGCCTTTGTCCCATGTTTTGCCCTGCTTTTAACTAGTTTCCTTCCCCAGCAGTTAGATGAGGGAGTTCAGAAGCTGATGCGAAAGTCTAATTTTTCACGTTTGCTCTTCTCGTATAAGGACACAAAATGAAGTATGACTTGAAGACGTTGTTTTGTGTAATGGTTGTGTTTTCTCTGAGTGAACTCCTTTGCTTTTTCCCAGATAGCTCCAACCTGCTTTTGGTGAACAGAAATATCAATAGAAAACTCTGAATGAGTTATTAGATTGGGGTCATCATTAAAAAAATTTGAATCAACATACACATTCTCATAGTAATCCTTTCTTTTAGAGATAAATGGTGAGGTGGGAATTTTTTTAAGAGGCTATTTTTGAATGCAGAGTTTGAGAGTATCAGACTTATTCTTCCAGTTACACGTTGCAACTTATTTTGTATTGAGGAGTTAAGTTCTTTAGCTGTCATGAATTGGGTAGATGGTGGTAGAAAGTGACCTGAAAGAGCGCTGGATAAGTAGACTGGATTATTCCCAACTCTTCCTAGCCTCTCTTCTCTCCAGTAATAGGACTGTAATTACACATCCACATCCTCTGACTGGTAACTTTGCTATGCCCTCCCACTGTAGTCAGTTGTACTTCCTCATCCCTTGACTCTGAACTTGGTTATTTGACTTGCCTTGGTCAATGGAACGTTAGTAGAGGTGACACAAGCAGAGGCTGGAAATCTGCTTGTGCCTTTGGGCTTCTCCCTTGTCTCTGCCATAACCATGACAATGGCATGCCCTGGCTAGCCTGCCAATCCCAGCAGAAGGATGAGACACCTGGAGCGGAACCAATCTTGCTGACAGCAGAATGAAGCAGAGCTGCCCCAGCCAACCCCAGTCTAGGTCAGCTGCTCCCTCACTGACCGACAGAGGTTATGTATCTCAGGAAGATGTATAATGGTATTGTAAGCCACCGTGTTTGGGGTGGCTTCTTCCATTTTATTGTTGTGGCTTTAGCTAACTGATAGAGCGTTGAATGGGGAAAGATTGCAGGTAATCCACTATGTTAACACTGGTAATTAGGCATTTGTAGTGTTACCATGAACATCTTCATACATCAGGCCAGTCGGATTCTCCTAGCTCCAAGGTACTGGGCTGAGTTACTAGAAATGAGGGCCATGGCTATTTTTCTGTCAATCCTGAAATGAAGCAAAAAAAGCAGGTTGCCTTGTGGGACTCAGAATGAATGTCCACAACAGTTTACTGCTGGCTAAATGAATGGATATTAGGGGAACAGAATGAGACTAAATCATTGTACTGATCATTGGAGTGACCCAGCTGTTGAAGATTCACTGAGGTACTTGAACTGTCAAGCTTCAAGAGATTAAAACTGCTGACTTTTGCCTCTGCCCTGGACATGAGCAGAATGCCTCTTGTCCCAACCCGTCCCATTCTGAGTCCCTTTATATTGTACAAACATTGCTTAATGCTCTCCAGGAATTATGGAGGATTCAAAGCAAAATAAACTGTCCTTTCCTCATGGCATAATTAAGGAGCAATATGAAATGATTAGCATAAAAATTAACTTAGTTTTCAGATGATGAAGACAATTTTTTTCTCCTTTGAAATCACTGTTAAAACAATCAAGGCACCTCTTTTTTTTTTTTTTTTGAGATAGAGTCTCACTTTGTCACCCAGGCTGGAGTGCGGTGGCATGATCTCAGCTCACTGCAACCTCCGCCTCCCAGGTTCAAGTGATTCTCCTGCCTCAGCCTCCTGAGTAGCTGGGATTACAGGCACACGCCAACAAGCCCAGCCAATTTTTGTATTTTTAGGAGAGACGGGGTTTCACCACGTTGATCAGGCTGGTCTCGAATTTGTGATCACCCGCCTCGGCCTCCCAGAGTGCTGGGATTACAGGTGTGAGCCACTGTGCCCGGTGGAAACTCCATTTTTTGAAGAAACTAGAGAACATCTGTAAATGGGAACCACAGTATGAAGACAGAAGTTGGATGGAGAAACGGCAGATGCCGTATCAGAGTGGAGAGAAGTCACACTGTCCTGGAGAGGGAAGGAAATGGAAGAAGTCAGTGGTTTCCCTGACAGAATCCTAAAAGGGCTCAGAGATTAGAGATGTGACAAGCTGAGGAAGGCAGAGGTGAGGAAGGGGCTGGAGTGGAGAGTGTTTGTAAGTCTGTCTAAGGAGTACATGGATGTAGAGATTCCCACCCCACACCAGGCAAGTAGACGAGTGCCCCTTGTATCTTTGCCAGAGATGAGAAAATATTTTTCTAGAGAAGTTGAACCAGGGAGGTTATGGAATTGAGAATAGCAAGTATAGAGGAGGGTGGCAGTGAGGTACCCCATGGAAACTGGGGAGACTAGGTGAAAGCCTACACCTAGTCTCTCTAGGTGAGATCTACAGCCTCTCTCCCATCTTAAGCATCAGAAAGCCAAAGGCCAGCTTATACCCATCAGATAGGAAACTGGAAGATTCTTCTCCAGAGAATGTGAACCACCTCACCAAAAAATTCCACAGAGTGACATTCAGTAATCCTCAGTGAAAACACTGACTGGGCACCAGATTGCCCTTCAGCGAAGCCAACCAGTTTGTGTCTCCAACCAGCATTTCAATATCTTATTCTTTAACATGAGTGAACACAAAGGATGCCCAGACATTTGTGGACAGACTCCAGCATGAAAAAAAGGTCCTGGAGCAGTGGCTCATGCCTGTAATCCTAGCACTTTGGGAGGCTGAGGTGGGAGGATTGCTTGAGGCTAGGAGTTTGAGACCAGCCTGGGTAACATAGTGAGGCTTCATCTCTACCAAAAAAAAAAAAAAAAAGTTAGCTGGTTATGGTGGCACATACCTGTAGTCCTAGCTACTTGGGAGGCTGAGGCAGGAGGATAGCTTGAGCCCAGTAGTTCAAGACTGCAGTGTACTATAATTGAGCCACTGGACTCCAGTCTGGGCAACAGAATGAGACCCTTTCTAAAAAAATTAAAATTCTTAAAAATGTAAGAAAAGAAAAGAAAGAAAGCAAAGCAAGTAATACAAATTTAAAATGAAGTTGGAGGAAATAGAGCAGAAAATGACTTAAAGGACACTATTCTAATATTCTTACAGAAATAAGAGGAGACATTATATCTATGAAATAAAACCAGAATGCTGCAATAACAGAACAATCAGTCAATAAGAAAGAGCTTTTGGAAATTAAAATTTCTATTTTCAAAATAAAAGAATCAATAAAATAGTTGGATCCTAAAGTAAAATATATATTTTTTTTTTTTTAGAAAGAAGAATGACAAAAAAGGAGATGATTCTGACCTCTGGAGAATAATTGTAACAATTCCAGTAGTTCATATAAAAAGTATTGGGAATGAGAATGGCATTGGTCTTCTCAATGGAAACTTTGGGAGCTAGAAAACAATAAAATTATGCCTTAAATATTTTAGATAAAATAATTTGCAACCCAGAATCTTCAGACTCAGACAAATTAAATAGGAAAATAGAATGAAGACATTTTCAGAGATAAATCTGAACAATTTTCACTCCCATGTACTGTATTTTTTTTCCTTTAGAAGTTGCTTAAAGCTGTGCTCTAGTAAAATCAAGAAAGAAATCAAGGAAGAGGGAGTCATGAAGTTCAGTTCGCTGGGGATCCCATGTAGTAGAGGCAGAAGTCTGCAGGGTGATGGTGAGGGGAGCCCCAAGATAACAGATGGGCAGCAGACCTACTGGTCAGTCCAGACTGGAACAGGCAGGAGAGGGCTCCTGAAGGGCCCATTCTTAAAAAACAAAACCAGACAGACACAGGAGAAACAAAGGTGTGATAGTGTCTGGAACACTTGACCACATAATGATGAAGACATATTAGGTTCAGAGAAAACAAAGCAAATGAAAGAGAGGCCTGTGGTGAGGAATGGTGGGAAATAGGTTTGCAGAGGCAGGATAAACTTGATGGGATGTATGTGTGTATATGGAAAAAGACAGAAAGAGAGAGATCCCCACTGAGTTTTGGTTTGAGTAACCACAAGGGTGGTGTTGCCGTCCATTTGGTTGAAGAGACTGTTGGTAATACAGATTTCAGGGGGAACCTCAGGAGTTGAGTTTTGACATGCTATTTAAGGTGTCTATTAAAGTCTGTGTGGAGATCTTCATTTGGCAACTGAATATGTGGTCTGGAGACTGGGAGTGAAGTTAGGGCTGGAGATACAGTTTTTGGAATTGATATATACATGTATGTGTGTGTTGTGTTGTATGTGTGTTTGTATGTGTGTGTTGTGTTGGTGTATATGTGTGTGCTGTGTTGTATGTTGTGTTGTGTATGTGTGTGTTGTGTTGTGTGTGTATCATAATAATATAATATTATACTATATATAATATATATACTGAGGTTAGCCTGGGCAACATACCAAGGCTCCATCTCTACAACATTATTATTACTTTCAAATAATTATATTAAAAATTCTGTATTATATAATACACACACACAACACAATACACACATACACACACACACACAAGACAGCACACACATATGATTTAAAGGCTCAAGAAGAGATATCAAGAGAGTGAGTGTGGACAGAGATGAGAAGAGAACCACGGAGCAAGCCCCCAGGGCTCTCTAGCATTAAGACGGAAGGGAGATGAAGGGAACCATTAGTGCTAACTACGGTAGGAGGAATATGGTATTTTAGAAATCAAATGAAGAGAGTGTAGCTAGGAGGGAGTGGTTAACTATGTTGAATGCTGACACTAAGTAAAGAGAGATGAAGACCGAGCGTTGAGCACTGGATGTAGGAATGTAGAGTCATTGGTGTTCTTGACAAGAGCAGTTTCAGTACACGGTAGAGATAAAACCCAACTGGGATAAGTTTAAGAAGTGGAATTGGAGACAGTGTGAATAGACAACTCCTTCAAGGGGTTTTGCTATAAATGGGATTAAAAAATTGGGCAGTAGATGGTGGAGATAGTCAGCGACGTCAAACAGTTTAAGATGAGAAAAGCAACAGCATGTTTGTTGGCTGATGGGAATTATACAGCAGAGATAGAAAAATTGATGATGAAGGAGAGTAATGGTATTTGCTAGAGCAATGTCCTTGAGCAGATGAGAGGGGATAGGATTTTGTGCACAAGCAGAGACTGGCATCTAATATGAGCATGATAGAAAGAAATGAAGGTCATTGGTTGGGAATGAAGATGGGTGAGGTGGCAGGGAGAGGAGGAGTGTGAAATACTAGAAGAGTGCTAGAGTGACTGAACTAAGAAAATACAGTATGACTTGCCAGTCAACATGAAAGGCCAACATGAGGTTTGTGGTCATGAACTTTAAGCAAGGCCAGACAGTGTGGTTATATATTTTTTCTCTGGCATGGTTTAGCTGCATGAGTGCTGGCACAAAGTAGGTAGAGAGTGGGAGTTAATGTTATGTTTTTGCCATGAAGGTTTGACCAAGGCAGAGAGGGGCAAAGGAGTTGAGGAGCGATTGGAATGATTGACTGGAATTTAAGCAAAATATAGAGTGAAGTGAGGACATTATGAAGGTGAAGGACTGTGAAAAGGTGAAACATTCTAATAGATTAGAGGTTCTAGTGGGACTGAAGGATTTTAGAGTTTAGAGTACCTGGACTAATCTGAAAGACAGGGGTTATTGTCAGATAGAAAGTGTAAAGTCAGTCAGAACCCTACTCACTCTTTTTAGTTCTGTTCAAATACTGTCTTTTTCATAAAGCCTTCCTTGACAACCCCAATATTTTGCCTCTCATTCTATCCAATTTCCAGAGGACTTTTATGTTGTATTTGTGGCTGTTGGCACGTTTTGCCGTGCTTACATGTTTTATCTCTCCCCAACCCAACTAAAGTATAGGCTATTTCAAGGGAAGGGCTATGGTTATTATTTTTTGTGTCTCTATAGCATTCCTGGGGCAGACTCTTGAAGCTAGACTCAGTACAAAATTGAAGACTTAAATAAGGCAAGAAGCAAGAAAGATTTACAGTTGTTTCAGGTTGGATTCCCTAGGAAGCACCCTCTGATACGGAGTTTAACGTTCAGGTCACTTACTAGGGAGTGGCCTTGGGTATCAGGAAGGGGAAAGAAATGGTATTGGACAGAGGGAGAAGTTGAGCTGCAATGCAGGTTCAACAACAGCCTCAGCCAGTCCCTGGGGCGCTCTGGAGATACAATGGCTCTTTAGAGAGCGCCCAGTACGGCAGCACTGGATGTAGGACACTTCCAGGAGGTGCAGCTGACGCAATTCCTAAAGTGACTGACAGCTCTCGCAACAGCTGAGGCAATGCACCCTCCTGTAGGGGAAGTGGGTGGTGTATCACACGGTTCATCACAGCACTTTCATTGTTTCAAAATTCTATAAGGAGTAAGAAAAAATATAAAAGACTTCTGTTTTCAGAGGGGATGGAAGAACGTGGTTTATATGGGTGAAGACTGTGGGAGGTGTGCTGACATTTGAAGAGGAAGTGGTGTGGAATAAATTTTGGCATAGTTTCGCTTGCTTTGGTATCTTCCTTTCTTCATGGCACATGTATCTTTTTGCCCAATTAATTGAAAATCATGCTGTTTTTTCCCATTATCACAGTATTTTTTTGCTCTCTTTTTATTGTTGTTTTTACCAGAATGTTTCAGACTCCAAGCCAGATCTGTCACTCCAGCTGATTTTCTTTGACGGGGAAGAGGCTTTTCTTCACTGGTCTCCTCAAGATTCTCTCTATGGGTCTCGACACTTAGCTGCAAAGATGGCACGGACCCCACACCCACCTGGAGTGAGAGGCACCAGCCAACTGCATGGCATGGTTAGTCTGGGCAATTTCCTTGGTGTTGTAGCTGTAGGCTCTGCCTCTAAGAAAAAGGTTGCAAAAGCCAAGTTATGACCTAAAAATGCCACAGCATGCTTGGAGCAGACTGTTTATGGTATAACGTTCCTCGGCAGGCATTGGGTTTTTGAGGAATACCAGAGCTAAAAAGAATGATTCTCAGCCGGCACTGTGGCTCATACCTGTAATCCCAGAACTTTGGAAGGTCAAGGAGGGAAGATCACTTGAGCTCAGGAGTTTGAGACCAGACGGGCAACGTAAGGGGACTTTGTCTCTACAACAAATAAAATAATTAGCTGGGTGTGGTTGTGTATGCCTGTAATCTTAGCTACTCAGGAGGCTAAGGCAGGAGGATTGTTTGAGCCCAGGAGTTCGAGACTGTACTGAGTTATGATTGCTCCATTGTACTCCAGCCTAGGTAACAGAGGGAAACCCTGTCAAAAAAAAATGAAACGAAACAAAACAAACAAAAATTCCTGGTTAGAAACCATGTTTGACTGAGCTTAATTAAAATGATAAAATGATGTAATGGATTACAGGAACATCAGATTCAGTTGGTCCCAGTGGGAACACATTCCCTCAGTACTGTATGGAGGTGGAGACGGCAACCCCCTTCTTTGAGAGCTTTATAAGTCTGAAGAACATGGGGCTTTGGGAAATGGAATAACAGAGGGGTAGGGGTGAAGAATTTCCTTGGTGGCTTCAAAGCTATACCATGCCTCCAGTGTGACTAGACAGCTTGATGTGTTGGTTTTGATGTGGCATTTTTGACATGGGGGTGGGGATATTTTGATGCTGCCTTAAAACCCTGCTATTATTACTAAGTAATGGATGCAGTACACAGCCTCATTTTCATCCCCATTTCCTGGGCCTACACTCCATCCCTGATCCTTCCCTCGAGCCCTGAATCCTCTCCTGACTCTGACCCTCTTCCCATATTTGATCTTTACTCTTTCCCCATATCTTCACTAACCCCAGCTTGGAACCTCATGTTACCTTTGAGACTTTAGTCTTCCCAGTGCCTCCATCCATTCCTGACCCTCACTCCATCTGTGAACTGATAGCTTATTCCCAGCACCCATACTCATTCCTGTCTTTTGCCCTGTCACTGACCTTCACCCTATGAAAGTCCAAATGGCCAAATTCTGTGTCTTCTGTAACCCTAACACACCTCATGTTGGCATTTGCTTCCTCCTGTTGTTCATTGGCAGCTCCTAATGGGCCGGGGGAATGTGGTCAGCATCTCATTTATTCACTTGTCCCCAAGTGGCCAAAAAACATTCAGACAAAGAAGAGAGGCCTGGTTGATCAGTAGTAGAACAAAGTTACTTATTTATATAACAAGCCAAAGAAGCCTATTTTTCTTACAATGAATATATTGAATTTTCATTTATGAATTTATTCATGCTATGTCCTTAGGATCACAGACTCTGAAAATATTTGTCTACTGTGTGTTAGAATGTATGCTAAATATTTACCCACACATTATTTCACTTAGATAAATCAGGAGGCCTTAATCTAGTGAATAGTCTTTGGAGAGTCCTCATGATGAGATGATAGAGAGCTATAACCAGAAGGAAACCTTAGAGATCAGCTAGTTTGAGGTTCTTATTTGATACACAAGGAAATGGAGATCCAGAGACACGATGTTATATAGCTCCCGTACAAGGAACTTCTCTTAGATACTGCTTGATCAATATCTAGTGATATCCAAGTGCCTTCCTTTGGGAGGTGCATCATTACAGATTAAGGATAAAATGGCTAAACAGAGTGGAATAGAAGATCAGACAGGCTTGGACTCCTTTCTGAAAATAAAGTAAAGGTATGCTTTTAAAGTCCACAAAATATTTATCCAAATGTCTTCTTTCTTTTTTTAATTTTTTATTATTATACTTTAAGTTATTTCTAATTTATCCTTAATGATATCCTTTCCGAGTCACATACACGGAGAATCAGTACTTTCCTATTTGTCCACATTGCATCAGCAAGATTTAAAGAGTTCTCCAAAATAATTAGCATAAAATGTTAGTAAATCTTTTGTTTATTCACATAGCTCTCCATATTATTCTCAATTACTACAATGCAGTTAATTTTGACTGATTGTATTTCCTTATTGATGAACGTAAAACGCATTTTGGTGATGGTGATTAAACAATACTTTTTCTCCCTTAGGATTTATTGGTCTTACTGGATTTGATTGGTGCTCCAAACCCAACATTTCCCAATTTTTTTCCAAACTCAGCCAGATGGTTTGAAAGACTTCAAGCAATTGGTAAGCACCACTGTTATTATTGAAGAAAACCTAGCTTCTTCCTTCTGACAAGTACTACATTTTAAAATTCAAAATTTATAATTTGGCTGGGCACAGTGGCTCACACCTATAATCTTAACACTTTGGGAGGCCAAAAGAGCAGATCAGCTAGGGTCAGGACTTTGAGGCCAGCCTGGCAGCATGGTGAAAACACATCTCTACTGAAAATACAAAAATTAGGTGGGTGTGGTGGCAGGCACCTGTAATCCCAGCTACTTGGTAGGCTGAGACATGAGAATCACTTGAACCCAGGAAGCAGAGGTTGCAGTGAGCCAAGATGGCACTACTGCACTCCAGTCTTGGTGACAGAGTGAGGCTCCGTCTCAAAAAATTGCCTGATTTATTATTCTTTTCATCTTTGTAGTAAGCCCAGCTTATTTTCCTGCATGAAACTATATTTTGACTTGGAAACATAAAATACTATATTTCATGTTTGCACATCCTTAAAAATGGTTTGAGAATATTTACCCAGAGTCCTGTTTGAGGCATGTACAATGCATTTCTGGAGGAAACTTTACTCAACAAAGCATGTTGGCTAATGATGAAGATGAAGTCCTTACAATGATACCAAAAGATATTCTTCAGTTTTCTTTCTTTTTCGTCTCTGTCTTTGCCATCTTCTATTTTCTACCTTATCCAGATATTATTTTCCTTTAAATCTAGTACAATCTCTGCCAATTTTCCAAAGAAGTAAGAGATCAGGATGAAGAGAAAGCCAGATCCTTCAAGATTTAGAGTCAAATAAATGGGACTAGACTAGCTCAGACCAGACCAAACTAGGCCAGGCCAGGAAACGTATGTATCTATGGCTGAGGAGAGGGGCTTGGGGCTTGGAGTAAGAAAAGGAGAATAACTTCTTACCTTTGTGCTTCCACCCTACCCAAAACAAAACAAACGCTTCAGACGTCAAGGAAAGATGCAAATGAGATTGATCTTTATTGTAGAATCCAGGCCAGGGGGCTGTGTTGAAGGCAAGAACTTCATACTAGAAATTCCTTATTCGCCACATAAACTTATTGGAGCAAGATAGAATTACATTACTTCTAAGGGAAAAACACTGCCATCATAACTCACACTTTTGCCATTAGTAAATAATTTGTCTAGATTCTTAGGGAAACTTGTATCTGAACTTCAGATACTCATCGTTGGAAAATTTCATTTCTTCTAGTTTGAAGGAATTACTATGATGGTATTATTAATATAAACTTCTTGGGCTTCTTTCTTGCAGCATGTTTTCCTCACTTTGATGGTAGCCTCAAAAAACTGAGTTTGGCTTTCTTTCAGGGATTTTGTGCACTTTTATTATTTCCTGTACCAGAATGAACTTACGCCAATGACTTGCACCTTCATGCAATTTTAACCCATTGTGCTGCCCCTCCTACTGGTATTTACATTTCAAACCATATCTCTAGTTGTATAAGAAAAATTGTGTCTCACGGTAAAGGAGTTATAAGTACCAACCAGACAGGAATATTGTTTTTGGTGGCAGTTAGGGCTTTCTCAGTGCTCCCAGAATCATATTACATATGGATGCTTACTAGTTGGTTTAGTTTTACCCTTTAAATTTAGTAATTAAAAAAAGCTATCCTAGGAAATTTCATTTGGTTGTTTTATAATATTCATGTGATCTCTTGTCATCTGCAATCTCTGTTTCCTGGGTTCAAGTGATTCTCATGCCTCAGCCTACCGAGTAGCTGGGATTACAGGCGTCCACCACCACACCCAGCTAATTTTTGTATTTTTAGTAGAGGTGAGATTCACCATGTTGGCCAGACTGGTCTCGAATTCCAGACCCTAGTTGATCTGTCATTCATCACTTAGTATCTAAATTTAGATACTAATGATCTGAACCAATGACAGATCATTCATCATTTAGTATCTAAATTTAGATGCTAATGATCTGAACCAATCTAAAACTATTTTAAATGACCTGAATCATGACTTATGCAGGCCAGTGGTTCTGAAAGTTTAAAGTGCATCAGAATCACCTGGAGGGCTTCTTACAACACAGATTGCTGAACTCCAACCTCAGAATTTCTGCAAGCCTGAGTAGGAGCAGATAGTTTGCATTTCTAAGAAGTTCCTAGGTGTTGCTGATGTTGCTGATCAGGTATCACAACTTTGAGAACCACTATGTAGGTCACACTAGGTATCCCTTTCCATAGAATGGTCACTTGATATACTTCATCTCTATTCTGTTTGAGTATTCCCCTTTTAAGCTCCATATCTCTAAGTTATGCAGCATCTTGGACCTAGAAGCATCTACACCTGCACCTGTGTTCCCCCGTTTCAGCCACATGTCTTCTGTTTTTTTCATTCTCTATCTCTCCATTGTTCTGTTGAGTTCCTACCTCTAAAGAGGTTCTCACCTGTCAGTTTAGAGCCATGTGTGACTCTTCTCTCCTCCTGTTCCAAAACGTACACACCCATGTTCAACCCAGATGTTTATTGTCATGGGTGTGGCCATGCTTGCTGTTGCATAATCTTTAAAAAATTATGGACATATGGTAAGATTTCAAACTCATTAAGGATACAATATGAGTCTCAATTAGATAAAAATAGATGTTTATCTAATTGTAATCTACAGAACATGAACTTCATGAATTGGGTTTGCTCAAGGATCACTCTTTGGAGAGGCAGTATTTCCAGAATTACAGTTATGGAGGTGTGATTCAGGATGATCATATTCCATTTTTAAGAAGAGGTAATGTGTGTTTGTGTATGTGTGTGTGTATGTGTGTTTACATGTGTGTGTGTGTGTATGCACACATTTTAACCTATTGTATTTTATGTTCATTTTGAAAGTCCAAGACTATATATCACTTATCCACTCACAAGAGGAGATCAAGATCAATATTTTCAATCTTTGCTCATCCCCAAACCTTATTTAGCTTTCTGGGGTCATCAGACAGCTCAGTTCCATAGCGGAACTCAGCAGGTTTTTAATTGCTGCATATATTTGAGAAGTAAATTAAACATGAATAATGATTGATACATTTTGATTCATTAAGATCATCCTTCTTTAAAGATTGACTATGCTAAGGTTAGATACTAATGATCTGAACCAATCTAAAACGATTTTGAATGACCTGAATCAGAAAATAAAAATTAATTTGAATGAATACCTATCTTTAAAAAAGAGATATACATATTGTGCTATAAATAAGTTTTCACCAATATGTGTCTTTTGATTATGTGCTGGTAAGCTAGAAGTCAGATGCTTAAACCAAAATGAATGGTAGGGAAGAAGTCCTTCATTTGATATTTATTGACACCAGGTATGATTCAGACACAACATTTAATGCTTTAAGGTTCAACGCTGCTTATCAGTATGATATTTAGATGTCACATTGAAAATCTAAAACTGGATGTGTGTGAGATGTGTACGTGGGACATGGGGAAAGGGCAGAATTGAGGATGATTGCCAGAAGTCTGACGTGAGCACCTGGATAAATGCAGACCATTTACTGACAAAGGCAAGACTAGAAGAGGAGCACTTACCTTAATAACCCTTATCACTTCCTAAAATTATGTTTCATATTTGTTTATTCGATTTTTTTGTACTGGATTATAAACTGTATATGGGCAGGGCTTTGCCCTTTCACTAATGAAACATCAACTTCTAGAACAGGAACTGGTATATAGTAGGGGCTTTTAAATTATTTACTGAATTAATTAATATTTGTTTAATGAGCGAGTGATTTTGGAGTACAACGGTGGGATATGAGAAAGTACACAGATGATGATGAATTGTCAGCTGCCTTCATATGGTACAGAGCTCCCTCTGCTTGAAGAATGACACTTTCTGGTTTACTCACTGGAGTCATGCACATAGTTACAAGTTGTTTCTTTCTTACTAAGGTGTTCCAATTCTGCATCTGATACCATCTCCTTTCCCTGAAGTCTGGCACACTATGGATGATAATGAAGAAAATCTGGATGAATCAACCATTGACAATCTAAACAAAATCCTACAAGTCTTTGTGTTGGAATATCTTCACTTGTAATCCTGATTTAGTTTATGGAAATTGCTTCTAGAATTGAATTCAAAAGTCAAGGCATTATTTAAAATAACCTGATTTCAGACAAATGCTGTGTGGAAACTTCTATCCTATAGATTGTCCTATTCTTAGGTGTTTTTTGGTTATCAGATGAATTATAGAATAATTATATTGTGATATTGCATCCTAAATTGCTCATTAATTTTTATTTACAGATTGAAAAAGAGGGAATGTGTAAGGAAAATGGAAAATAAATATCTTTCAAAAATTCTTTCCGATAAACACTATGAAGCAAAACCAGGTTCATTTATTCAATATCATAGTCTTCTAAAAAGTACTTAAATGGTGGTTGCAAAATATAGCCTTCATTTTATGATTTTTCATGTGTGGGAATCTATTACATGTAATACAAAACACAGATGTAGTTTGAAGGCTCTCAGATTTCTTTTAGAAATTTCTGTTGGGTTAATCTTATGGAAATTAAAATCAGAATTAAACGCTATGTTGTGATGTCTTTTTATATATAAAAGAAGAAGGATATAATTTAACACACAGTCCAATTTTTATAGGGTTTTGCAAATTTAGCATTCTCATTATAAAAATAGTAGTCAATAACAAAAATTTTGGAAAATGGAGAAAGGAAAACTATAATCCCATTATATTAATAGAATCACCATTAGTTCGTCTTTAGTTTTATATCCCCCCACTTTTTTGTTTTTTTGAGACGGGTCTCTCTCACTCTGTTGCCTAGGCTGAAGTACAGTGGCATGATCATGGCTCACTGCAGCCTTGACCTCCTGGGCTTAAGTGATCCTCCCACCTCTGCCCCATGAGTAGTTGGGACTACAGGCTTGTACCACCTATTTTTTTTTTTTTTTTTGCCCAGCTAATTTTTTTTTTGGTATTTTTGTATGGATTTGGTTTCTCCATGTTGCCTAAGCTGATCTTGAACTCCTGGGCTCAAGCAATATTCCTGCCTCGACCTCCCAAAGTGCTGGGATTACAGGCATGAGCCATTGCACCTAGCCTTCTTACATTTCTTTTTCTTTTTTCTTTTTTTTTTTTAATTGCATTTTAGGTTTTGGGGTACATGTGAAGAACATGCAAGATTGCTGCATAGGTACACACATGGCAGTATGATTTGCTGCCTTCCTCCCTATCACCTATATCTGGCATTTCTCCTCATGCTATCTCTCCCCAACTCCCTCTCACATTTCTTAACTGCAGATTTTTCTTATAAAGGTATAATCAAACTGTATTACAGTCTTTTGGTCTGTTGTTTCCTGTTAATCTATGTAATTACCAGACATATATTTGCTGTTTTAGTTTTGGATTGAGGTGAGGACAGAACTCTAGAGTCAATATTAAGGTAACATGGTAGTATTGCAGTAGTTGTGACAATTTTTGAGTAGGTAGATTATATGGTATTCAAGTTTGGTTAATTACTTAGAGCATTGTTTTTTGAAGATACATAGGCATTCATAAGTTGTCTTTAGCTACAGGAAACAATTATCTAGAAATACTAACTTGATCAATTAAATAATGAGGAAATCGATCCTGGCATACAGATGAAGTTAGTTGGGGCCACTGTCTTCTGTGTGTTCCCTGTTCGGACAAGATATTTAGTAAATACTCTGTGAATTAATGTGCTGAATGACAATGGAAGTCATTGGGAAAGTAATTTACTTGCTAAAACATAGTTTTCAGGTAAGAAAAGGATAAAAATAATTTTATCTATTTATCTATGTAAATTATATAGAAGAATATAGCCAGAATTATATATGTATATTTATATGTATTCTATGCTATATAAAAATATGTATATTTATATATCACATTACCTGTCTACAATTTCATGTTAGTAAATTTTACAGAATTAGATTTTTCTAGGATTTCTTTTTGTTTTACAAATGTCCTTCCAAAGTCATGTATGTCCTTCCAAAGTCATGTATATCCTTCCAAAGTCATGTATGTCCTTCCAAAGTCGTGTAAAGGGATGTCGTGCCTTTGTGAGTTAATGATATTAAGAGCTAACACTAAGTGCTAACTCTGTGCTAGACAGAGTCACATGTGCTTTGTATGTTTTACTGACTTAATCCTCACAACAATCATGTGAGGTTGGTGGTATTAGTAACCTTACTTTATGATGCTCAGTGTAGTTAAGTGTATTTTCCAAGATTACATAGTTAGCAGTAACAGTGGAATTTGAACCCAAGCAGTCTAGCTCTAAAGCTTATGCTTGGGAACCACTCTAGAATATTGGCCCTCTATGTGAAAAGAACTATGCAGAATATTCCTAATGCCAAATGCAAAAAAATAGTTGTATCTTGAATTTTTTTTTTTGAGACAAAGTTTCGCTTTTGTTGCCCAGGCTGGAGGGCAATGGTGTGATCTCTGCTCACTGCAACCTCCACCTCCTGGGTTCAAATGATTCTCCGGCCTCAGCCTCCCGAGTATTTGGGTTTATAGGCATACACCACCATGCCCGGGGAATTGTGTATTTTTAGTAGAGATGGGATTTCTCCATGTTGGTTAGGCTGGTCTCAAACTCCTGACCTCAGCTGATCCACCCGCCTTGGCCTCCCAAAGTGCTGGGATTACAGGCGTGAGCCACTGCATCCAGCCTGAAATGTTTATAGGTCATTTCAACCTGGGGATGCATTCTTAGGTCATTGCTGCAGTGATTCACCTGACGACATAGGCTTCAGAGACACATCATTTCCATGCAGAATGATTACTCTGCTGTAGTGAAGGCTATTTTTGCATAAGCATGGGTATATAGAAATCAACATGAGTGGTTTTGGACTAAAGTATCTAAGCCACAAAGCAGGATTAAAGGGAGCTAAGTTTTCTGGATTAATTTTTTGGATGAGAGAAAACATTTGAAAAGAGTTCAGGAAAAACACTTTTTTTTTTTTAACAGTAAAGACAAAGAAATGGTCTAACAGACTGAAGATATTAAAACAGAATGAAATGAAGTTTTAAGGAGGAATCTAAACATTAGTTGACAGTACTGCATACATAATTATAAGCCTAAATGATAAGCTCCTTTGTTGGCAAAATGAAATTAATAAGAGATCTACTATAATCTGTTGAGTTCACATTAGTTGAATTATTTTTAGAGGAGGTTGGTGGATATGTTGAAATGGGATAAAAGAAAAAAATCCATAAGCAGCTTAATTCAGCGAAGGTTTTCTTCCTTTGAAAAGACATATCGTTAAATTCTACTCACTAAGAGTTTGCACTGATATGGGAAAAGCAGCCATGATGTCATAAATGGAGAGATTTTAAGGCATTAACCGGATATTAATCTCTGAAATATATGCTCTATAATTCATGCTAGTCAGAAATATTACTTTTTACAAATTATAGCTGCAAAGACAGTGCTCCATAAACCTCAGGTTGCATTTGGAATTTTTCTATGTGCATTTTGAAGCATTTTACTGCCCTTAAGAGAACAATTTGTATGTTTTGTCTATTACTGTCAACCCTGCAATGCAAAGGGCTATTTTTCTTCTGCAAGAGAAATGAGTTCAAAGGAAAATATTCATAAAAGAGTATTCATAACCTTGGCATCTAAAAAAAAATTATGAGCCTGTTATTGTAGCTTGAGGCTTGTGGCTGGAAGAGAAAAGACAGATCCTTCAACATGGAGAAATGTTTTAGATGGCAAAGCAGTTGTCATAAGAACAAAGCAGCTCATGTTTTCAGCTCCAGCTCCAAATCCTTAAGCAGTTTATTTCATGAAGCTTCTTTCTTCCATCAAAGAAATACATTCATTGTGGCGCTGCAGCAAAATCATGTGAAAACTGAACGTTTCTTCAATCAACTTGGCCCAGCTGGAGGTGATTACTTTGTGTCAAGGAGGGACGACAGACAAGATTCAAGACACTTCCATTTCTTTAATGTACAGACAGCCCTCAGGGGGCTTGGTCACAGTATATTCTGCTGAAAATCAAGTCTCAGTTTCTGTGCAAGACTTGAATATGAGGAACAAAGGTGGGAGAGGGGAATAGAAGAAATGAAGAGAAGATGAGGGAGACTATTCAGGGCAGCTGCGATAATTTAAAGCAAAGCTAATGTAGAAAATTTGGGAAAAATGACTTAAATTTGCTATTCATGAAGTCATGAGGCTGTGCTTTCAGAGCCAGCCCTCCCCCTAACTTCTGGCTTCAAAGATGAATGTAGGAAAGATTGAGGTTTCACTCTCAGTTTCAGGGCCACTTTTTACGCAGCCTGAAATTCTAAAAGTAGCTTTGAAGTGGTTTAACTGCCTCCCTTTACTTCCCTTTTGTCTATCGCTTCTGTGTCTTTTATGGTACATCTTTTCCATCCCTCAAATAGTGAAATGACTGCAAGGGGCAGATAGCTTTGTGTCAAGCTACTGCTGTGTTCCAAGGTGCTGAGGTGGAGAGAAAAGGTTGTTAGCTGGTTGAGCCAGGAGGGTGGCATAGGATACCCCTCAAATGCTCCTAGATATGAACATTGGCCCCAGGCTCCTGGCAATACATCCAGCAGCAATAATTTATGACAGTTTTAAAGAGAGCTGGCATGAAAGGACTGCCTTGTGTCATGGCTGTGTTCCTCAGCCGGAATTTGGTTGGAGTACACATGCAGTGTGAAGTCATCTTACTGTGCTCGCATTTCAAAGGCAACACATGGAACATAGCCCACTCTCCTGACATATCTGAATTTGCCAGTGAAGCGTTTAGACCATTTGTTTGAGAATTAACATTAAGAGCACAAAATTGCTAAGAAAGGAAAATAGCATGGCTTAAAGCAAAAATAAAATAAAATAAAAATAAAAAAAGAAACAGAAACCCCAAATTCACAAAGGTTACACAGGTGATGTAAAAATAGATTTAAAAACTCATAAATTATAAACAGCACTGGAAACTTTATTCTCTTACACTTACTGAGCACTGTGTGGTCCTTGGCACTCACGGACTTAACATTTGTGGTTTTGGTTAACAAAGAAGGACATGTAGTAAATTATACGAGCTAAGAGATTGGTGTGGAGAAGTAAATGAGCATCGCTGACTACCAGCCATCAACTTCACTGTTGTTCTCTAGTCATCCTTGCAGTAACACTTGGGAAGTGATAAATCCCATTTCTTTGCAAAAATGAACCCTTCCTCCAAACCAACTGCTCTTGCTGGAGATGTTATTGAGAGGTCTAGAAAAATGCTGGCTACAGTGAGTAGCTTTATGAATGATTTTAATCCTTTACTAATAGATGAATTAATACTATGAATAGATGACTTTAAAATTTCAGTTTTTAAACTTTAATGGGGAAAATTATATGCAACAATGGTATTCAAAAGCACTTAGGATATTTTCCTTGAGAATTGTTAAAGCTCCATTTTAGGTTATGTCAGAACGATCCATATCAACTAACTGATTGTGATCATCCTTTCATAGGTTTACCCACAGAGCTGTATATTAGTGTCCTCATTTTACAAATAAGTGAAAAGAGAGTTTAAATTATTCTCAGTTGATGCTAAGACTAGCCTTTAGGGAACTTAATTTCTGATACATGACATGGCTGACTTCAGCTCGATTAGAAGGGACTTTAGAGATTTCTAGTTCACTGGCTTACTGGTTTTCAGCTGCCCTCCAGGAGACATTTGAAGATGTGTGTGTGTGTGGGTGTGTGTGTGTTTATGTAGTGAAATGGGTGGTGAATGTTTGCTTGTCACGAAGACTGAGGGGTGCTTCTGGAATTTAGTGGTCAGGGGCAAAAATGAATGTTCAGGGCAGTTTGCACACTAGAGAATTGTCTCACCCCAAATGCCAATGGTGCCTCCACAGCACTGACTAGTTTTCAACATTCTCATTTTAAAGGTTTAGCTATCAAGATCTAGAGAGGATGGATCATTTAAGATTCCTTTGCTTGCAAGTGACAGAAAATTCAAACTTACCTGAGCAAAAAGAGAAATTTATTTCATGTCTCTGACTTCAGACCTAGTTGAGCCCAGAACCCTATCTCTTATCTATCTGCTCTGCTCTCCTCAGGGTGGGCATTAAGCTTAGGTAAGTATTTCCTTCTGGGGGCAAGATGGCTGCTAGTATCCCCAGGTTCATAGCCCCATAACTCCAGTTTCAGTGCAAGGAGATTACCTGTCCTCTGAGCAATAGTTCCACAAAGTCCTCGGCCTTACTGCCATTGGCCCAAGTGGGGCTCTGGGACCGTTGCTGATTCAGTCTCTGGGCTGGTGGATGGAATGCACTGATTGACTTTGCCCTGTGGCTCATGCCCCTACCTGTAGCTGGGAGAAGTGTCAGCTTTACCAAACCACAGGAATGAAGGCAGGGAGGAGGTGGTTGTCCAAAGGAAGATCTAGAAAAAGAGTGCTGTGCAAGCGAGAGCAACAAATGTCCATGATAGTAGGTAAGTGAGTTGGGTGACTTATGCATAATATAAGGCATGGTACCACATTATCTTTCTTTTTAAATTTTTTTTTTTTTTTGAGATGGAATCTCACTCTGTTGTCTAGGCTGGAGTGCAGTGGCGTGACCTCGGCTCATTGCAACCTCCGCTTCCTGGGTTCAGGTGATTCTCCTGCTTCAGCCTCTCAAGTAGTGGGATTACAGGCATGCACCACCATCACCTGGCTATTTTTTGTATTTTTAGTAGAGATGGGGTTTTACCATGTTGGCAAGGCTGGTCTTGAACTCTTGGCCTCAAGTGATCCACCCGCCTCAGCCTCTGAAAGTGCTGGAATTACAGGGATGAGCCACTGTGCCCAGCCTGCCTTTATTTTATTTATATACACTGTGTGGACATTATAATGTGCTGTTAGAATGGAGATGTACTTGGTCCTTCATCACAGTTCATAAACTACAGTGTACAAGTTTTAGAAGAAGAGCATAGGAGTTGGAGTTGTAAGGGTAGACTATGTTTGCTGCTTAAAAATATGAATTAGGCTGGGAATGTGGCTTATGCCAATAATTCTAGCACTTTGGGAAGCCAAGGTGGGAGGATTGCTTAGGCCAGGAGTTGGAGACAGCCTGGGCAACATAGCAAGATCCCATCTTTACAAAAATAAAAAAAGTAGCTGTGCATGGTGACTCCTGCCTGTAGTCCCAGCTACTTAGGAGGCTGAGGTGGGAGGATCACTTGAGCCCAGGAGTTCGAGGCTGCAGTGAGCTATAATCACACCATTGCACTCCAGCCTGGGCCACAGGACAAGACTTTGTCTCAAAAACAAAAATAAAAAAATGAGAATTAGAAGATTTGTAAATTCAGCTGTTCATGCTTCATTTCCTTGCAATTGGACTCTGGTGTTGGAAATAGGAGTTTGTTAAAGGAAAACAAAGTTACTTCACATAAGCTCAGATTTTCTTCAAGACCATTGTATTTCCCCAGATCTATAAATAAGTTGATAGAGCTTACAAAGTTTCATCCAAGGAAGGAAGAACATCTTTGCATATTTAAACTTGTTAACATTTCACCTTGACAGAAGGCAGAGGGATTACAGTACATAGGAAACCAAGAAAAATGTAGGTCACTTAGGAATTGACCAGGACAAGTAAGCTTCTCTTGCTACCAGATGCTGGCAGTCATGGACAAGACCTTGTTCAGACACAGCCTGAGGCCAGGTTGACCGTGAAGCGGATGATGAGGTCGGCAGAAGGAAGGAAGGGTTTGTTGACTCACCGTGAACGTTTTAGTCCAGCAGTTCTCTTCAAAGTCAGAGTTCAAGGCAGCACTTTGATCAAATATAAGCTTCTTACATGACTCCTCAGAGGTTGATAAATGTTATCAGGCCAATGTGTGAGGGCCAGCCAGATCATTGGTTTCCATCAAGGCCATTATCAGACCACACCGTGGGGTAGAGTCTGAACTGAGATGGTTGCTCAGCAGCTAGGACCAACAGAGTAGAATCCAAGTGCTTTAGGGTTGAGACAGGCCTTATAAACCGTCTACTCCAGGGATGTCCAATATTTTGGCTTCTCTGGGCCGCAATGGAAGATGAACAGTTGTCTTGGGCCACACATAAAATATATTAACACTAATGATAGCTGATGAACTTATAAGAATCACAAAAATATCCCATGATGTGTGTGTGTGTGTGTGTGTATGTGTGTGTGTGTGTGTGTATGTTTAGATGTGCTCTTGCTCTGTTGCCCAGGCAGGAGTGCAGTGGTGCAATCTCGGCTCACTGCAACCTTTGCCTCCTGGTTCAAGTGATTCTCTTGCCACAGCCTCCTGAGTAGCTGGGATTACAGGCAAACACAATCACACCCAGCTAATTTTTGTATTTTTAGTAGAGATAGGATTTTGCCATATTGGCCAGGCTGGTCTCGAGTTCCTGATGTCTGATGATCTGCCCACCTCAGCCTCCCAAGGTGCTGGGATTACAGGTGTGAGCCACTGTGCCCACTCCGTAATGTTTTAAGAAAGTTTATAATTTTGTGTTGGGCTGCATTCAAAGCTGTCCTGGGTCGCATGCCACCCATGGGCTACGAGTTGTTCAAGCTTGATCTACTCTATGATTTTCACCCTCAGGTTTAGATTTTCCTTGGGGCTACACTGCACAGATGGTCCCTGTCTACATTTTTGCCTCTTTCCCAGTGATTCAATGTACTATAACAGTTGTAGAAGTTTTTGTATCCTTTCTTTGAAGGATACCTCACATGAAAACCTCAAAGATGAAAGCAGTGCAGATCTGGTTGAAGCAAGGGGAGTGGCCTAGAACTTTACTGGCGAAATCTTATCCAAAACCCCAGCACACTCACCCTGACCCACTGCAGCAGGGACTCTTCAGCACCTCCCTGAAGCCTGGTGCTCCGAAGACCTTAGCTTGGAGCTCTCATCTAATCTCTAGTCTCCTTTTGCTCAGTTCTCAGAGGCAATGACTTAGTGGATCACTCACTCCTTGGCTTCTAGGTCACCACTTTCACCTGGTTCTCCTACCTTACCAGTCTCTCCTTCTGTCTCCTTTGCTGTGTCTTTTTTGGTCTTTCTGACTCTTAGAAATCAGAATATTTCTGGGGCTTAGTTCTTGGACCTCTTCTCCAGCTGTACTCACTTCCCAGCTGATCACATCCAGCCCCACAGTTCGAAGATGATGTGCAGATAACTTCCAAATTAGTATCTCCAGTCTCCCTCTCTCCCCAAACTCCAAACATCTCCACTGGGGTGTCCTAAAGACACCTCAAATGATGAAATGAAAAACTGAACTCCCAGGTCCATGCATCCTCCCAAATCTTCTTTTTCCTACCTCAGTAAATGCACACTTTTAAAGCCAGGTACTGACTTTTCTTTCTCAGTTCAGGACATTACCAAGTTCTGTAGGCTCTCTTTTGTATCCTGAATCTGTCCACTTTGAGCACTGCTTCCACTCTGGGTCAAGTTGCCATCATCTCTTCCTGGGCCCCCCGTTCCACCCTTGCTTCTCCAGACTCATCTCACAAGGGCCAGAACAATCCTTTCAAATTGCAGTCAGGGGCTGGGTGTGGTGGCTCATTCTTGTAATCCCAGCACTTTGGGAGGCTGAGGAGGGCAGATCATCTGAGGTCGGGAGTTTGAGACCAGCCTGGCCAACATGGCAAAACCCTATTTCTACTAAAAATACAAAAATTAGCTGGGCATGGTGGTGCACACTTGTAATCCCAGCTACTTGGGAGGCTGAGGCTAGAGAATTGCTTGAATCCAGGAGGCAGAGGTTGCAGTGAGCCGAGATTGTACTCTATTCCACTCCAGCCTGGGCAGCACAGTGAGACTCTGTCTCAAAAAAAAAAAAAAAAAAAAACAACAAAAAACAAAAAACATTGTCATCAGGTCATATTACAGCTCTGAAATGGTTTGTAATTTCTCTCATAATAGGATCCAATGACATTCCTATGGCTGGCAAAGTCCCATGTGACCAGGCTCCTCCACCTTTCTGGTCCCTCCTCCTATGTCTCTCTTTCTACCTCACTTCCCTTGACCACACTGCTCTCCTGGATTTTCCCAAACAAGCTGAACACAGTCCTGAATCATTGCCTTTCTATGTGCTGCTCCTCTGCCTGGAATGCCTTCCCCTAGATATTTGCGTGGCATGTGCCCACATTTCATCTGAGGCTCTGCTCAACAAATATTTCATTGGAGGGCCCTTCTCTGATCCCCTTCATCCTGTCCCCTGGGCTTGTCCATTTTCCATCATGGAGAGGTCTTAGTGACAACTTACGCTGTAAAGCCACCACCATCAATCACTTCATCCCCTAATGCCACAGACTGCTTCCTCTTCCACCAGAGATGAGGTTTAGACTCATCTTTGATAGGAGCTGCAGCAGCTGCAGCACTGAGGTCTGACCGCTGAACCCAGGGAAGCTCTGGCTTCCCCAGCAGCTGCCCGGGGGGCCATTGACACAACCCAGAAATACATACAGTTAATGTCCTGCACAGTAGACGAATCAATGAAAAGCAGGAGATAGGAAGAGACTGAGGGTTAATTGCTTACCCTTCCTCCCTCCGGTGTATTGTTTTGAGATGCGGTGATTTTATTTGACCTCTCTGAAAGAGATGGAGATGGAGAAACAAGCTGTACTTGTTGCAAAGCTGGCCATCTTGGTAACATAACCCTTGAATTTGCTGTTCTTTCTTTCCTGTCATACTTCCTACTTTCCTTCACTTTTACTCTCCCTAAATTGCACCTTCTCTCATAAAGTCTTAGCCATGAACTTTTGTTTCAGGCTCTGATTTCTAGGGCACTGTTATCTGTTAGCTTATTTGTGTGTCCAGTGTCTCTCCTCTCTAGAATGTGAGCCCAGAAGAAGAGCAAGGACTTTGTTTCATTTACTGCTGTATCTTCAATGACCAGCCTAGTACTTGGCACATGGTAGATGCAAGTTAAACACTTGTTGAATGAACTTCATCATGAGGAAACTTGTCTTTCCTAATCATGGCCCTTAAGCCAGGATGATTCACTTAAGCTTAGATGATTCACTTGTAAGTCACCTGGTAAGTCCCACTCATCTGTAGCAATCGTTTGACACCTCTTGCTCCGAATCTGTTCTTAATCTTGCTCCTGCTTCCTCCTGTCTCACCTGTGATATGCAATAGGATTCCCTGAAGTATTCCATCCTGCTCCATCCTAGACTTCATGCAATAGTCAGAGAAATGTTTTAAACACATTAATCAGATCTCATTGTTATGCTGCGTAGAACCCCCTCATGTTTTTTTTACTGCACTGAGAATTAATATGAACTCCTTACTATGACCCTTTCCACTCAGAAACTCAACATTCTACCACTCTTTCCCTCCCTCTCTGGGCTACAACCCCATGACCCTCTGTTGTTCCTTGAACTTGAAGCTCTCTCCTGCCATAGGGAGGCTTCTGGACATCCTTATCCTCCACATGGCATTCTCCTTTATTCCAGATTCACATGGCTGTCTCTTTCTTGGCCTTCTCATAGATACCTTTTCTCACATCCTCTTATCCATAAAAGGTCCTTCCCTGTGTATTTGTATCTCAGCACTCTGCTCATTCCTTTCTTTATTCTTATCACAACTCATCATTATAATATTGTTTTACTATGAGGGGGGGCCTGTTTTCATGATCAAATTGTAGGTTTCATGAGGGCAAGGACTATGTCTGTGTTTTTCATCATTGCATTTCCAGTATCTTGGAGAGATATTTGTGTGTGGCAGAGGTTTAATACATATTTGGTGATTAAATAAATATTCAAGAATTGATCCAGCTTCTACCTCTTTGGCTTCAGGACTTGGCTCAAATGTCCCTTTATCACAGGCCTTCTCCAACCACCCTATATAAAATATAACAGTGTATCTCTTGACTTTGACACTTGATTTTGGTGAGAGATTTGGTATGCTTAGTCTCGGCCTTTGGTGTTCTCTAAGAACCTGGTTTGTCTTCTGGCTCTATTGGCTGCCATGGTCATCTAAGCCTCCCGGCTCCAGCTCTCAGGGACCCTGTCCTCATTCAAGGCCTTCCCTGCTTCATCCTGGAGGAGATGGGGCAAACTGAGATACAGAGAGCTTCAGCAAGTTGTTCAAGTTTATACAAGAATGAAGATTGGGCCAGAAGTCAGCTTTTGGGATTTCCACCCAGTCTAACGCTTTTTCACTCTATTATGCTGATCCTGTATCTCTATTTCAAATCAAATTGACTCATTTTGGGTTTTCAGATGGGTACTCCAAGTGTTATGGAGTATATGGTTATTTGAAGTAACAAAAGAAATAAGAATTGAAGCTTCTAGCTAGACAGATAAAACTTGAAGCATCAGACTGCTACTGAGGACCAAATCTACCTACAGGGCTGGAATTAGGCACCAAGGGAACAGATGCAGGGAGAGATCCAAGCTCGCAGCCAGGAGCCAGATGCTGGGTGTAAGCTGTCTGCCTGTCCTCCTTTCCCAGGGCCTGCCAAAGGGAGGCTCTGAGCTCCAGGATGGGGATCTCGCCTTCAGTTTCCAGTAGGTTCTGAAAGTGCTGCCCTCAGGGAAATGATGACTTAGAAACAGAACTGCAACAAGGTTCAGTGGGTCCAGAGAACTCCGTAGGTCTGCCTCTTGCCTCCTCTCATCTCTCCCCTTCAACAGAAGGACATTTGAAGAAGTCCCAGGGAAGAGAGATGAGAAATATGGATATGAAACAAAGTGAAATGAAGAACCACAGTATAGGGTACTTTTCTGCATTGGGTAAGATATGTGGGTGGGACAGAGAATTGGGTGGAGGGCAGAAGGCCAGAAGGAGTAGGCAGAGGAAGGAGGGGATGTTGAGGCTCCTTCAGGCATTGAGCGAGAAACCTGCCCTCGGAATAATCATACTTGATCTCCTTTTGACACTTGATCTCCTTTCGGCTTCTGTGTACCAGCAAGGCCTTTAGGTTTAGTCTGTTTCCTCTGTGGCAGAAAAGGAAGCCCAAGATGATTTGCACAGGCAGCTCTCAAGCAAAGCCTCCCTCAAAGAGTTTCTGACTCATCCGATGACTTCCTTCCCCATCTGTCAACAGGGGAACCTCCAGGTGGGAGGTCACATTTCCTGCCTCCCTGTTATGGACTATTTTCCTTCCCGGGAGGTGAGGCGGAAGTGGAGGGGACTTTCTCCCTCCTCATCATCCCATGCCTTCTGTCTTCTCCCTGTTCCTCTCTGTCAAACTCTATGTTCCCATTTTGAGCTGAGAGTAAGGAACAGCAGAGTTTATTAAAAACATTTTTAAATCAAGAGATTAAACTCTGATAATGGTGGAATTTCAAACATGAGTCAGCATATAAATCTGATTGTAGAGATGAAGGATTGAAGATATTTCTGTGTTCTCAGAACCTCAGAAGACAATTTCTAGACATTGCTTCCTCCTAAGGGCAACTTTGGCACATGGTCCCCAAGGATATAGGACAGGATCCTTACAGAGGTAGTAGGCTCAAGTTGTAGGATGCTCTGGCCCTCAAGTCTATCTATCCTCTTCCCCGAGTTGCACACATCATCTTCTACATGCTGCTGGGCTCCTGAAAGCAGCACGACACAATGACAGGCAGCTTGTGTGAGTGTTCATTCTTTCTGTGTTTTGATAGTGTTAGGTAGGGCACCATCTGTGGGTTCTGTTTTGATCCACAGTTCTCCCTCTGGACATGGGATGCATCAAAGCAGGAAACAGGCTGCCCATCTGAGCTTTTCCTGATATCACGGCTACTGCTCTGGCTGTTACCAGAGCTACACAGGAACCCCGGGGAGAGGGCTTGAAATGGTTGGGCATCAAGTATAAAAAAAAAAGCACTCAGAGGTATGGAATTTATTTGCATTGGTTCAGGGAACCAAAGAAAAAAGATTGGAGAATAGAATGTTCTGGCTTGTGTGCCCACTGGTATTAGAATTGTACAGCATTTTCCTCCAACACCCTGGTGGCAACTTTCCAGTCTCTTGCTGATTCCTCTTCACCTTCAGACTTGTCAAGGTTGAAAGGCTCTAGGGCTCAGTTCTTGGTCCTTTCCATTTCTCCATCTCACTTAGTCCATTGCTAACCTCATCCAGCTTCAAGCCTTTAAATATCACATATATGTTGGTAACTCCCGGAGCTCTCACATGTTTTCTAGACTTGTCTGTACAACTGCCTACTGAACAGTTCCACCTGAAGGTCAGATTCAGAAAGTTCCCACTGAACTCCTGGTCCGTTCCCTACAAACCTGCTTCCAACATTGTCTTCATCTCGGATGACAGTTGCTCCAGCCTTCCTGGAGTCATTCTTTTTTTTTTTTGAGACAGATCTTGCTCTGTTGTTCAGGCTGGAGTGCGGTGGCGCGATCTCGGCTCACTGCAACCTCTGCCCAACAATTCTCCTGCCTCAGCCTCCCTGGTAGCTGGGATTACAGGGGTGTGCCACCGTGCCTGGCTAATTTTTGTATTTTTAGTAGAGACAGGGTTTTGTCATGTTAACCAGGCTGGTCTTGAACTTCTGACCTCAAATCATCCACCCACCTTGGCCTCCCAAAGTCCTGGGATTAAGGCATGTGCCACCGCGCCTGACCTTGGAGTCATCCTTGACTCTTCTAGCTCATATTCAACACCCGATTAGTCAGAAGACAGCCTGAGAAGTTCTATCTTCCAGATACATCCAGAATCCAATCACCTTTTACCACACCTATTGCTGCCACACTGGTCCAAGCCACCGTTATCTCTTGCCTTGATTACTTTAACAGCATCTCATCAAGCCTTTCTGATTCTACCCTCGCCCCCTTCAGTCTACTCTTAATGCAGTAGGAAGAGTGGTTCTTTCAAGAATTGGGTCCCATCATGTCACTCCTCTACTCAAAGCCCTGCAAGAGTTTCTTATTTCATTCAGAATAAATTCCAGTGCCCTTACAGTGGTTTGTTTAGTCCTCTGTGATCTGTCCTTCAGCACCATTCTGACTTCATCTTTGACTGGTCTCCTGCATTGCTCACTCTTCTCTAGCCACAGTGGCCTGCTTGCTGTTTCTTGAACATGTTAGTCTTAATCCTACCTCAGGACCATTTCACAGGCTGTTCTCTCTGCCTGGAATATTTTCTCTCCAGATACCTCCATGGCTACTTTTAGAAATCTTCTTCTAGTCCTTGCTGAAATGCAATTTTTCAATGATGTCTTCCTTGATCCCTCAGTTTAAAGTTTTAATCTTGAGCTCTTTTACTCTTTTCTACTTTTTTCTGTATCACCCTCTAACATATGGTAAAATTTACCTATTTAATGTGTTTGCTTTTCGGCTGGGCTCGGTGGCTTACACCTGTAATCTTAGCATTTTGGGAGGCTTAGGTAGGAGGATCACTTGAGCCGGGAGTTCAAGACCAGCCTAGGCAACATAGTAAGATCTTGTCTCTACTAAGAAAAAAAAAAAAGTCAGGTATGGTGGTGTGCACCTGTAGTCCCAGCTACTCAGGAGGCTGAGCTGAGAGGATTGGTTGAGCCCAGAAATTTGAGGCTACAGCAAGCTATGATCATGCCACTGCACTCCAGCCTGGGCAACAGAGTGAGACCCTGTCTCAACAAAAAAGTTTTTTTTTTTTTTTATTATTTGCCCTTCCTTATTGAAATATAAGTGCCACAAAGGCAGGGATCTTTGTTTGGCTTATTTGAACAGAGGCTGGCAATGGTGGGTTTGTTAAATGAGTGGAATAATAGCAATGGAATCAGGGATAGTCTCACAAGGGAGGGCAAATGAAAGGTGGGAAAGTGTCCACAGAGCACCAGAGTTTAAGTTGTGGCTAGTTGTGGTTGAGGACCAGAGAGATTCTTGATTGTAACTGGAGATAATACTGCAGGCCAGAATTGTCAGTCCACACATCCTCCAGGGTCTGTTTCGCGGTCATTGAGAATAAGCCAATCTGATTAAAAGAAAAATCAGGCATCCTATTGGTTAGACCCCACGAATAGGCATGACTTCTGGATTACTCTCTTTTACTTTGCCTTGGTTG
Source organism: Alouatta palliata (assembly GCA_004027835.1). Classification (NCBI taxonomy): domain Eukaryota; kingdom Metazoa; phylum Chordata; class Mammalia; order Primates; family Atelidae; genus Alouatta; species Alouatta palliata. The sequence continues at coordinate 53,410 of PVKV010013722.1, forward strand.
TTGGGAGGCTACATCATATTTCATGATGCAAAGGGGAATGGATACTTGATTCTGTTTTTCTTCTTTTATGTGGACATAAAAAATATGTAGGAAAAGTGAAAAGTTTCAGGGGGAAATGCTTTGTTCATAGAATTGCAGCTGGAGTGAGCTAACTGGAGAACATTTTTGTAGTGAATCTTATGTCCATGCATACTCAGTGGGTATGCTGACTTTTAAGTTGTTTGGGATGTTGGCATATACTACAACCACTGCTATCACTGCCTGTGCTAAGGCACAGCACCAGAGAAGTGACACCTTGGTACTGATGAAAAGCAAATCATCTGAGACTTTCAGGACTACGACCTGAGGGATGCTAAAACCCAACTTCATCATTCTGCCTCTGGTCTCACAACCTTTGACTTAGGTTCTGGTACCTCTGTTTCTTGCTAGTTTCTCCTTCAAGGTAGTGCTTCTGACAATAGCACCTTATGGAGATGGTGACTCTAATGATTAGTAGTAGCACTCCCTTTCACTCTTAAGAGTTCAAGTTAAGATGATAAAATTTGGGGGGTACCCTATATCTAGGGCTTAGCTTGGTGGTGACCTTGGACTTCTCCAACTTGTGGACTCTCTGCCTCCCACCCCTCCGCTCCCTCCCATTGGCTTTGGTGATGGTGAAAACTTGAATGTGTGGAAGTTCGCATTCCACAGAAGTTCAAAGTTTCACTCAGTACAGTTCAGAATATGTAATTTGGCCATTGAATAACAGGGTGGATTCAGAAGTTTCTGGTTACCAGCAATGGAGAAGTGGTGCTAAATGAGAACAGAAACCCCAGCCCACTCCCTGGAGTTTGAGTGACCAGGAACCACATTGGCTGGAAGACTATGGCATAGATCTTAGTGTACTGTGAAGAGATGTTTGTGGTGTTTCTTGTTGGTTGTAACAGCAAGTCATTTTCCCTTTCCAGGCCTTGGTGTCCTCATCTGCAAACTACAGGGATTCAACCTAATGGTTTGTTGGGTCCCTTTGAGCTCTGTGAGTCTATGGAGCAGTGTAGCGTCTTACTTAAGAGCCTTACCTTTGGAGATAGACTGTGCAATGTAAAACATGTCCAATTTTGATCAGGTTATGAGTTCAATTTTCTCATGTGTAAAATGGGGATTATATTCACTCATAGGCTTTTTATGATGATTCAAGGAAATAATACATAAGAAAACACCCTGGAAGGTGTCTGGCGCCTAATCATTCAGTGAGGAATATTGGCTACTATGACCCTGCATGTGATTCACATGGGATTGCTTTCAAAGCATATGATTTCATGTAAAAATTTCAACCGTGGGAGGTCAGTCGGTGGCTATTGTCGTCTTTATTTTTATCAATGAGAAAAGTGAAGCTCAGAGAAGTCAAGTGATATCTCTTTGGTCACAGAGTTGGTGTGTGATAGAGTCAGGGCCTTACCTCATACCATGGAAGAAATAAGAGGTACATCAATCAGACATTAATTCAAGAGACAGAGATTGTTGTATGTACTTACCCAGCAGGGAAGACCTTTTAATCACAATTATTTACATATGAAAATTCTCTAGAGATTAAAGGAGAGACTGTTGTAAGAGTCTGATGATTAGGCCAGGGAAAATAAAAAACTTTCTGCTTTTTGGACAATGATGTGGCTTGTTTTTTTTGTTCTTTTGTTCCACTGTCCTGCAAAGTGGCTACATGTGATTCCACTAACGTCATTGCATAGATCAGACTCTGCTTCTCATTGGCCTCTCTGGTCATAGTCCCTGAGATCTGAGTCTTTACTCTTCACCTCTGATATTCACCACTCTTCTGTCAGTGTCTGTTTTGGGCTTCTGGTTTTCTCTTAAAATGTCATTGAAATTCTTTTTTTTAATTAAGAATTTATTTATTTATTTATGTTTTGAGACAGAATGTTGCTCTGTTGCCAGGCTAGAGTGCAGTGAGAGATCTAGGCTCACTGAAACCTCCACCTACCAGGTTCAAGCTGTTCCCCTGCCTCAGTTTCCCAAGTAGCAGGGACTATAGGCGCATGCCATCGCACCCAGCTAATTTTTTGTATTTTGGTAGAGACAGGGTTTCACCATGTTGGCCAGGATGGTCTTGATCTCCTGACCTGGTGATCCACCTACCTTGGCTTCCCAAAGTGCTGGGATTACAGGCGTGAGCCACCACGCCTGACCAAGAATTTATTTTTTATTCTTTTTCTTTATATTCCCTATACATGTCTATCATAGAAACATTGAAAAATCCTGTAATGAGTAAAGAAGAAAACACTAATTTTACAGATGATCACTCTCTACATTTCATTCTAGATTTCTTTCTATGAGCATATACATACGTCAGTTTCACTTTATCATCCTGTTTGTGCTGTTCTATAACCTGCTTTTTGCCCTTATTTTAATATGAGTATTTCTTCATGTTATTAACATGATTTAAAAACAAGCTTTTAATGGTTGCTTGATAGTCCATTGTATGGATGTACCAAAATTTATTTGAGCCGTTTCCTACTGCTGAACACTAAAGAGTCTTTCCAATATTTCACTTTGATAAATAATACTTGATGTAAACTTTCTGCCTGTAAAGTTTCGCTATGTCTCTGCTTGTTTCCTTACTGATAGCATTTTGCCTGTGAGGGCAGCAGGGTGAATACTTGGAGGATTAATCCCCTCTGAGGCAGCTGAGCAATGGGAAAGCCTCTGTAGGGCCCCTGTGCTGCCAGTAGGTGTCATCTTCGCCTCATGGTTTCTCTCTCTCTCTTTTTTTTTTTTTTTCAGGATCCTTTTTGAAGGCCAAGAATAGAATAAATTTGTGAGTCAATAAGATTCAGCTCCACATATTAAAAGTCTCTTATAGGGAATACAAATTAGCAGTTCCTGAGGGCTGTGGACCTGGTTATTTTTTGCTTTCTTTGTTGGGTTGATTTTGTCCAGCACAGCAGTATTTGCTGCTGAGCCGATTCTGAGAAAAAGCATTGAATCTGGACTGCTGGCAAAACTCTATCCTCTCAGGCTCTCTAGGAAACACACACACAGACACACACACACACACACACACACACACGAAAAAAGCTACTGCATACTGAGGACTTTCTCAAAGCATCTAGTAATAAAGAATTCCCAGCAATTTTAAAAGGTAGTTATTATCAACAGTCTTTTCTAGATAAGGGGATTAAGGCTCAGAGATGCTAAATGCTAAGGTGCCAATGGCTCAAGGCAGTATTCAGACCTGGGTACATTGATCAGTGAAGCCTATGATTTTAACAATTTTCCTGTGTTTCTTAAAAATGCTGATTCTGGCAGGGCATGGTGGCTCACACCTGCAATCCCACACTTTGGGAGACCGAGGCAGGAGGATCGCTGAGCTCAGGAGTTCCAGACCAGCTTGGGCAACATGGTAAAACTCCATCTCTACCAAAAATAAAAAAAATTAGTTGGGCATGGTGGTGTGCACCTGTGGTCTCAGCTACTTGGGAGGCTGAAGTGAAAGGATTGGTTGAGCCTGAGAGATGGAGGTTGCAGTGAGCTGTGATTGCACCACTGCACTCCAGCCTGGGTGACAGAGTGAGACCCTCTCTCAAAAAAAAAAAAAAAAAAAAAAGCCAATTCTGAGGCCCTGTCCCAGGCCTATTGGACCAGAATATCTCAGTATGGGGCCCTAGAATTTCCATTTAAATGATCTTAGATTTGTCTGTGCACTAAACAGAGGTACCCATTTCATTTGTTCTGTGACCAGCTGAACCAACCAGAAACCATGAGAGGCTGGGAGAGGCTGGGTGACCTTGGGTGGTCTGAGTCTTTAAATCACTTGTACAGTTTCCAATTTAGGTCAGCAACAAAGGTCTTGAAATAAATAATCTAGAACTGGCTTTGAGAGAGCATGTGATACGTTTTGAAATGAAGAGTTTTGTGGCCTCGGTAACCACTCTCCTTTCCTTGGCTAAAAAGATTCTTTGAAACCTTTTTCACTTCTTAGCAGAGCAGCAGTGTGGTTTAGGGAATAGGCCTGTGCTTTAAAGTCAAACAGGCCTGAGTTTGAATGCTAACTCTGCTGCTTACCATCTCTCTGATACTGGCCAGGTTGCCAAAGCTCTAAGGCTCAGCAACGTCCTCTGAAAAATGGGTATAAATATAGTCACTTCATAGGGTTGAGGTGAATATAAGTAAGACACTAACACTGAAAATGTAACATCCAGCATCTGTCTCATAATTAAGTGTTAGGAAATGACAAAAGAATAGTTATTTTTAAAAATTAAGTAACAGGGGAAGAAAAACCGCAATTTTAAACCTAGGTAACTGTCTTTTTTCTAGTTACTTAAAAACAGCTTTATTGAGGTCTATTTATTATACATGCATACCATAAAGATTATCTATCGTAAGTGTACAGTTTGATAATTTTTAGTATATTTGTTGAGTTGCACAACATAACCACAATCCAGTTTTAGAACACTTCCATCACACCAGAGGCTTCCTCTTGCCTGTCTGCCATTGATTATTATTTACTCCTAGCCACAGGCAGCCACTGATCTGCTTTCTGTCTCTATACATGTTCCATTTCTGGACAGTTCATATAAATGGGATCATAAAGTATGTGATCTTTAATGTCAGGCTTCTTTCCTTACCATAATATTTTTGAGGTTCATTCATGGTGTAGCATGCATCGGTAGTTCTTTTCTTTTTTGCTAAATAATATTCCATTGTATGGATACATTGGGATGTACCTGTAATACATGTTGTCTATCCATTCATCTGTTGATGGCCATTTGGATTGTTTCAACTTTTTGCCTATTACAAATAAGGCTATTATGAATATTCAAGTACAAGTTTTTATGTGAGTGTATGGTTTCAATTCTCTTAGGTATATATGTAGGAATAGCATTGCTGGGTAATAGAGTAACTCTACGTAATTTTTGAGAAATAACCAATTGTTTTCCAAAGCTGCTGTACTGTTTCATATTCCTACCAGAAAGGTATGAGAGTTCCAATTTCTCCATATTCTTACAAACACTTGTTAGTGTCTGTCTTTTTGATGATAGCCATCCTACTAGGTGAGAAACAGAATCTCATTGTGGTTTTGATCGGCATTTTACTAACGATTAATGATGAGTATCTTCGTGTACTTATTGACCATTTATATATAACTTCTTTGGAAAAATGTCCATTCAGCTTTTTGGCCTACTTTTTCATTGCATTATGTAGCTTCTTACTATTGAGTTAACAAGAGATCCTTACATATTCTGAGTACAAAATCTATAACTGATAAATGACTTGCAAGTATTTTTCCCCATTTCATGAGTTGTCTTTTCACCTTCTTGATGGTATTTTTTGAAGCAGAAAAGTTCTTAATTTTGATGAAGTTCAATTTATCTATTTTTTCTTTTGTTGCTTATTTCAGTGTCATATCTAAGAATCTATTGCCAAACCTAGGGTCATGAGGATTACTTCCATATTTTCTTCTCAGAGTTTTTATTGTTTTTAGCTCTTACTAAAACAACTGGATTAAGTGATCTTTAATCCATTTGTAATTAATTTGAATATGTGGTATGATGTTACGGGGTCCAGCTTTATTCTTTTACATGTGCATATCAGTTGGTTCAGTACCATTTGTTGAAAAGACTGTTTTTTCTCTGTTGAATTGTTTGGGAACTCTTGTTGAAAATAATCTGACCATGATATAAGGATTTATTTTTGGACTCTTAATTCTGATCCATTGCCTATATGTCTCCCTATGCTAGACTACACTCTCTTCATTATTATAGCTTTCTAACGAAATTTGAGATGAGGAAGTATAAGTTATCTGAATTTGCTGTTTTTTCAAGATTTCTTTGGCTATTTTGGATCCCTCAGATTTCTGTATAAAGTTTAGGATTAACTTGTCAATTTCTGTAAAAAGGCTTGCTGGTATCTTGATGGGAGTATGTTGGGTCTATGCATCAATTTATGAACTATGTCCATCTTTACAATATTAAATCTTCCAATCCATGAATGCAGGATATCTGTTAAGCCTTCTTAATTTTTTTCAGCAATGTTTGGTAGTCTTTAATGTTGTTAAATTTATTCCTAAATATTTTATTATTTTTTATGCTATTTCAAATAAAATTGTTTTAAAAATTTTATTTTTAGATTGCTTATGTAGACAATCGACTTTTGTAAATTGATCCTGTATCCTGCAACATTGCTGAATTCGCTTACTAGTTTAAATAGTTTTTTTAAGTAAATTCCTTAGAATTTTCTACATATAAGATAAAGATAGTTTTACTTATTCCTTTCCAATATGGATGTTTTCTATTTTTTTTTCTTGTGTAATTGGCATGGCTAGAACCTCCAGTACAATGCTGAATCAAAGTTTTGAGAGCAGACTCCATTCATTATCTTTTTCTCAATATTAGGGGGTAAACATTCAGTCTTTTACTTTTTTTTTTTTTTTTTGAGATATATGCAGCTTTATTTGAAAATGCTCAGTAATGTCTTGGTTGATTGAAATTGCTAATCAAGGTAAAAGATGTATGATTCAAGCAATTATAGAGCAAATATAGTTTCTTATTTTCGAGACACACAGTGGATGCCTAAACAGGATTTTAATAAATCTTTTGAAATTTAGATGTTTTCAATTACTTACATTTCTTCTTCTTCTTCTTCTTTTTTTTTTTTAATATATATACTTTTTATTGCATTTTAGTTTTGGGGGTACATGTGAAGAACATGCAAGATTGTTACATAGGTACACACATGGCAGTGTGATTTGCTGCCTTCCTCCCCATCACCTGTATCTGTTATTTCTCCCCATGCTATCCCTCCCCAACTCCCCACCCCCTGCTGTCCCTCCCCTTTTTCCCCCCCGACAGACCCCAGTGTGAGATGCTCCC